>CM023828.1:735000-1040000 GCA_013266295.2 Branchiostoma floridae x Branchiostoma japonicum
TTCTGGATAGGATAAGGACTCACCATGAGCAGCGCTGGCATAAGCCACAGCGAGGAGAACAAGAAACAGCTTCATGGTTACTCGTCTTCAGTCGTGCTGTGAGGCGGACCGCGGGGCGCTACGGCTTTTATAGGGGCATAGGGACCGCCCAGCAGGATCGAGTTGTCTCGTAGACAAAGTCTAGTCATTCTTCAGCGCTGCTCTTAATGTGATTGGTGACAGTTACGTGTTGTTAACTAAACGTCATAGACAAAACAACCCATGGACCGAGAATCTGATGTACGAGAGCGGTTCGGCTAAACTTCCCTCTAACCCACGGCGTGGCGAAGAAAGGAAAGATTATACGGGATGTTCTGTGGGCGCCAAATCACGCCAAATCAGCCAAGCAAGAGTCAGGAGTCCATTACAGTTCCATGAGGACGTGTGCTGCGGACTGTAAGACCTTCCTAGAGCTACTCAGGATCAGGGGAGGTAGAGGGAAAAAGTTAAGAACTTTCGAGCAACAGTTTTGCACCAACTCTATGGGGATGTGAGCTATGAACTAGAGGACCTTTATACGGAGGATCGGGAGGAGTGGAGGGAACGCGTCAAGAACATCCAATACACGAGACTGTAAAAATGATGCACGGTCACAACACAGACCATCATCTTTCGAGAAGGAAGGATCCCTACCACTACTACTACTACTACTACTACTACTACTACTACTACTACTACTACTACTACTACTACTGCTGCTGCTAATGTACAAAGACCACGGCTTACCAATGACAGCGTTGGCAGACGCCACGGCAAGGAGGAGGAGAAACAGCTTCATGGTTTCAGGCTTGGATTCTTCAGATGAGAGAAAAACCTGTGAGAACAACTTGTGGTGCGCTCGCGCTTTTATAGGGGCAGGGGACCGTTCAGTTTGTTTTGGAACAAGTTCAACCAACAACCAAAGGTGTTTGCAGTATGACGATGTGAAGTTTACATCAAGAAAGAAAAAAATCCCTCTATTCTCGTAGGATCACAAATGGCAAAACAGCATTGGGTGATACAGGAACATTTTTAATTCTCATAATTCTGCAAGATACCGTAAGACTGTTCAGAAGGATAGGAAAACACCACAAAGTCAAGTTGATCATCTGTCAAACTTCACCAGGAATATCGTGGCGTCGAAAGAAACGAAGAGATTTTGTTTTCCGTCTAACAAAGGGAATTCTTACCTTCCCCTTGGCAAACAAAGCAACCATTGGTTGAATTGAGCCCCCAGCTAAAGCAAGTCAGTACCCATACCTCAACATCAGGCACGTTACCCTGGTTCAGCAGATCTTTATCTGGGCAAGGTTTGACTGACAGTTACATTGTGCTGAGAGCCCATTGTGATATGTGTCACAAATAATGCCACTTATAACGTGGCGTGATTTCTGCAGTACATTGTAATGCACGTAGACTATATATATATCATGTCCAATATGACAAAAGTGCTTGCATAGGTTGATTTCGACGTGGCCCATCTTGACAATGAGGGCAATGTGAACTTGAAAATGTGATGAGACATCAAGACTGAAGATGTCGATGACCAGATGATCATCAACGTAGATTTTAGATCTTTGATAGCAACTTCTTCATTCCACACTGTAAGATACTAACGCCATTTAATACCATACCGTGTATTCGCTTAGCTAGACTGTTTAACATCTACAACCAGAACTGGTCAGTGGCCAGTACAAATGGCTAGCCCTGCTGACAAAACCTGTATCAAAATGTACAGCCTTCGCCGCGTGCCTGTGAAGCTGGTGTGTTACACCGTAGGGCGATTATATTGAGTATTATATACAGATAAAGATACCGCCTTGTGGGTACAAAGTACATAAGGTGGCCCTACAGGTAGCCACAGTGTCTATTGGTGAAACGGATTTGTCATGAGTAGGAAAAATACTGGTGTTTGTACCATGCACTCGTCGGGGACTAACTAGGTTCAAAGTACGTACAGTATAGACACAGGTTAACCTATTTATATATGTCTCCAGGCCTATACCCTTTATATATATTGTATCAAGATGGCATTATCAGTCCATTTAAGGTCTTGATTCCTACATCTTTCTTTTTCTCGCTTAACACCAGAGGTCTATGCAGTCCCCGTGTCTTTCACAAGTTAACCTATTTATCCATGTCTCCAGACCTTTACCCTTTATATATTTTGTATCAAGATGGCATTATCAGTCCATTTAAGGTCTTGATTCCTACATTTTTCTTCTTCTCGCTTAACGCCAGAGGCCTACGCAGTTCTCGTGTCTTTCCAATCTGTTCTCGTGTAGCATAGTTCACCCAACTGACTGCGCATGCATGCCCACAGCGCCTGTTGACTGAATAAACCCTCCATGTACAAGTGTAGTGTTTGACACGTTGAAAGGTTTGCTAAGAATTTACTGCCGATCTTGAGAACAACTTGCTGCTACAGCAGATTGGAGCAGGTCAACAAGCGTCACAAATAAATCACCTGGGCAGCTTCAACAAACGTCGCACATAAATTAACTGGGCAGCTCTCTTTGTCACCTTTGGTATTTCAGGGCGTGACCACAGTCGCCGTACGATTTTCGTAATCTCCAAGCAGATCTTTTGGTGGCTACAATACAGTATCAAATTGGCAGGGCAGTATCCAATACGTTTGGCTGGTGAAAAAAATATACCGGTACAGAACAGAAGGCCCGATGAAAACGCCTGAAACACGTCATAAATAAGCCTAAGCCTAAACCTCTGCCTGGAGAGTACGCTTTTTGTTGTTGCTGGATTTTAAGCGAGCCTACGAAACAGTTGACCTTCTACAAGGACCCAAGACAACTTTGTTCGTCACATGACAGTCGGATTTTCTACGAGGCATCCACAACCGTCCCAAGATTGTCCTTCATTCGCTGTCGTAAACCTGTAGTACGAGAAATGTGACCAAGGTCTTAACATTGCAAGAGCATACATGATGGCTTAGGCCAATTGAAAAAAAACAATTAGGGGGCGGGCTGCATGCGGTTTTATGTAAGGCGTTATGAAGCGTTTTACTTCTCCGTAATTCGTAGGCTCTAAGATTAGCGCTGACTGCGTCTTTTGAATACTAGGTCGCCATTGTTAACAAACTACACCTTTTTTTTATTACTTAGGATCGCTTTGTAACCTATGGAGGGCGTATTCGGACATGTTGCTGACACCGATTAGGGTTTGTTAAGGGTGAGCAAAGTTGACGACCCCCTCACCAGGTAATGGAACCAAAGTTCATACACTAGGTAAACGGTAAACTGTCAATAACGATTTGCGAATATCCAGTCATTGGAAAGACGCGGGATCGACACAACCATTTTTCATAAATGTAAGGCTCCATGCTGAATCAACTTGATTTGGGCTTTAGGAGTATCTATCTTTTTTTACCTCCAGGTCATTATAAAAACCACAGAGGCCACGGTGTGTCTATGTTACAGTCCAAAACTTAAACTGTGACTGGTAACAGCACGGTGCTGTATCTTCGTCTATGAGGTACATCTAATAAAGCCAGTTCGGCGTTTACCTTGTTGAAAGCACCGCTGTGCAAATATCGTTATCTGCCTGAAACTGCAGATGAGCTAAATCGGGACAATCTATGGGGGTTGTGACGCGACTATCGCCGTGTGTTTGGGCATGACGACCGCGAGGGACAACAGTTTTATCTGGTATCACACCATTTCTTATTTACCAATGGCAACAAAACATTCCAACACCTAAGAGATGCCAGGCGATTTTCAAGAGGGCTGCCAGCTGAGATCTCTTTTGCGATCACCAAGTTTCACAGGGCTTGTGGCGTTTTAATAGAAGAAACGATTTGCTAATCGGTCAAAAAAGTGGCCCGAAAACGCCAAACAAAAGGATTTTGATAGAGAACCCAAAGTTTTGAAACGAGCCTAAAACCAAGTTCATGGAACACTTTGCTATTAGTGAGCTTCTGCTGACTTTGCAATATTTTGTCACTTGGCATTAACCATGCTATGGTCAGCTTTTTTTTTGCTTACATAATGTATAGACTTCTTGCACTTTGGGAGAGTTGACAATCTTTCACGCTTACATGTATCTAAAAATAAATCTTCCATCCACATGTCCACATCAAGCACATGATACGTCAGGTGAGAGCAGTTGCCTAGTTTATATGTAGAATTAAAACAGTTCGTAACGTCTTACAGATAAAACCCCTCAGACCCCCTGTGATTGTGCCCCTTGGCTCTAATGGCCAGGCCCGTACAATGTCACTGTGACAAAGGTAACAAGGCAAAGTGTGTTGTATCCAAAACCGCGCCTATCTAGTTCTGTGCCTGAATGGGTTAGGGTTATGGGTAGGCACGGTTCTGGATAGCCTCCGCGTATCTCAGAACGCAGACTTGCCCAAGGCACGGTTTTGGATACGCGTGAACTATCCAGAACCGTGCCTGAGCATAGCTCTGGGTAAAGCACGGTTCTGAATACACGTGGGCTATTTAGAACCGTGCCTGAGCATGGTCCTGGATATAGCACGGTTCTGGATACAAGGTTCCTGCGCTGATTGACATGACCTCACTGACCCTTGTACAATCTGCTGCTGCAGCAAGTTGTTGTCAAGATCAGTTGACCAGTTATAAATCCTTAACAAAGCTTTTAGTGTGTAAGCAAAACACTTGTGCTTGAAGAGTTTGTTCACCAAACAAACCTCAGCAGTTTGAAAACAATAAGTAGCAGATTTGCTGGATCATGGAAAACAACTTCTGACACAAGTCAGGGGGAGGGGGGTAGAGGGCTGACGTCATTAGTCCTAAGCAGAGGACAACCAGACCTAGGCATGCGCGTTACTAGCCTGGGCGCCATCCGATTAGTAACAGGGCTCCTTGATCTCGCCAGAAAGTACTACGAGCCCCGTTGCAAATCGGATGGCACCCAGGCTAGCGCGTTACACGAAACAGCAGAAACTGTTATGCCACTTTTTCTTGCTTGTGAAGCAGACACAGACTTCACAAAGTCTCTGCCTCTCCCTTTCATTTTTTTCTTTCTCTCGCTTTTATTCGTCCGCCATTGTTGCCTATAATGACCAAGGACATCCTATGGAAACTTTTGTCCACAAGTGCAATGACCTCTAGGCCACAGGTTACAAAGTCATGTAGTCAGAGCTGCAACGCTCAGCAGTAGAGTGGGCTTCGAACCCTGGACCTTTTGGATCACTTCCCAAACAAACATGTCACCCCAGTCAAACAGCGATTCAATCCCTGAAGTGTTATTCAACGCCGTGACTGTCTCTTTATTCCAACTTGAGTGGCAAAAACATATTTTGACGTACACAGGACGTTCTTTATTTCTTCCTTTGTCGAAAACATCGCGATGTTTACAATAACTTGAAGTTTGACCGCGGCACTGCCAGATAAGCAGCCCGTCAGTCAAAGATGTTGACTATTTGTTCAACATGATAGGATAAACATGGCTCTATGTTTGCATAGCCAAAAACAGTTGTAAACCTGAACGCGTGATAGAATGTATCCCATTGTGATCGTGAAGGTAGAAGTTTGGAGTCAGACTTTGTGAACCAAACGCCAACTTTGTGCTGCATTGTCGACACAGCGTCACGAGTGAAGGGACCTACCATGTGCCAACGCTTCACGTGCCTAGTACTGATTGCTGAAATCACTACGTTTTAATACAACCGACTTGATTTTTTTCGCTTATTATGATTTGCCATATTACATTATTTTCATTGGAATTTAACCACTTTTCATAAAGGCAGGATCTTTTGCATATACTTTTGAGGAATAGCCTTAATGTTGAATCTGACTGAAGTTAAGCGTTCATCAGATGGTAACCCATGCCATAAACAAACAAGTAAAATACGCCGTCACTGATACAGGTACATGTATTTAAATACACTATTACATACACATACGTACGTGCAATTATTCTTTATATTCTTTATATTGTTTTGAGTTACTATTCCGACCAAGCATTTGTATATTTGTTGGACCCCTGGACTCCCCTCCCAACTAGCACTCGCGACCTCCATGAAAAGCGGCCTTAATGACCGAATGGAGTGATTTCGAGAATGAATAAAGGCACAAACAAACTATGTTGTAACCTAATACACATGTATATGCTTTAAAAGGTGGTAGGAGTCAAAAGCTGCGATTGTTTTTGACTAGGTCTAAATCAATAAAAGTAATATCTGTCCGGTGATGCTGAGTAAATGTTGGTTTGACGGTACAGTCGGCAGTTCAGCCGATAAACACGCTCGGGACATGATAAGGACTCTGTCACTGTTGATGTAACGAGCGCCAGCAAATTTACTGACTGATAATTCACTGCCTCTCATCAAGTAAAGTCCGCGATACCTAAGGGGGCTTCTCGTCTGTAATCAATAGTTTTGATTTATTGTTGTTTAAACGGATTGTTATGAGGTTATGTAATGCTATAAATGACGCTGTTTCTATGCAATGTACCAGAGACCAACTTTCCCTGTTTCCAAGTGACCAACAGATTCCAGATTGTGTTCGGACGAACCCATTCAGTATATAGGATGTGACATAAAACACGCCAAACATAGTACATACAACTCTGGACAGAATTTTTGTTTTCTTGTTAAAAGCTTTGATTAGTCTTGTCTATAGAAATGTATGGTAAATGTAAGGCCTGGCAATTCAGATCCTATAGCCGGTAGGAAATCAGAAGGCCACACGACTTGAGGTAGTTTTTTTTTTCCTCTTCGACCGAATTTTGGCTGGCCTTGACACAAATAATGATGGGTCACCTTGACTTGAGGAACACAAAAAACAAACAATCTTCAGTATTTGTTTACCGTAAGCTTTTTTTCCTATTTATACGAAATCCAAACAACAAACATCTGGCGATAGCACTTTGTGTCCTTGGGCCCTATATTACCCCCCTCGCCCTCAACACGGGTGGGCGTGTCCGAAATGGCGCTCTGCGATTGGACCAAACGTTTCAGTCCTCAGCAACAACAAGATTCTGCTGAGCGAGCTAGACAGTCATCACGCATGCGTGGATCTTAGGCCATGCCCGTATCAGATGACAACACGTTCCATGACCTTGCCAACATAGAACGATGTACCTGTGTGACCTCTACAACCTTTATTTAAACATAGCTGGCATCGTTGAATTTGAAACATGGAATCATCACCAAATGTTAAAGTTACATATCTTTTCAGCTCTCTATGTATGTCAGAAAAAGAGAAAGGTCGCAATACTGGTCACTGTGTCCTTATGCATGAACATGTGATGTTGTATATATATAAGCTATAAATAACGTTGTTTCCATGCAACTCTAACCAACAACGAACTTTACCCTGTGTTTCAATGACAGGCGTACGCTCCTAAGTTATCTTGACCATGTCGTCAGACAGACAGCTGAACACTTGATGTCGGATGAACAACCTCTATGACATGTCATCGTAAACTCATATAGATAACGTTCAATTGATATCGGAAAGTCCACCCAAAGTCTTCCGAATGTTTGCTGCGTGTTTGTTTTCTTTGCCAGGCTGTTGTGGTGGCCGGGAGTTTATATATCTGAGAACGAATGTGGACCATATTTTTTCTGTATTTTTTGTTAAATGGTAAGGGGTAAAAATAAGTTCATTTGTCATTGTTTCCCTGCCACGTTCCAAGCACCACGTACCCCTGACCTTTGCCCAGATTGGGTCAACACGAAGTTTGAACCTACCCCGCCCGACCATTATAAATCACAAGGTAATTTTAAGCTAATAATTAAGATCGATGGTTGGTTATCAAGCTTATTGTACCGACTGTATGCAGGGTTCTTAGGATGGTGGTTGGGAATTTGCCAAATAATTTGTTTTCATATTCAAAGGACAAGGTGTTGACGTTGTGGAAATGGACAAACTTCATAAAAATACCCTAAACCATAAAAGGTTGGGAATAACCCGAGGCCTTCTTCTGAGTGAAATTACCGTATTTTTTCTCGCCTTCCCCAGTTTAGAACTTTCTTGTCAACCAGGAGAAAACAAACCACTTCTCAGTGGTGAAAACACTACAGTTAACCACCTCCACACGGCTTGAACATTGACCACGACCCTCAGGTTACCCGTTACCTGTTTGTTCTAGTGTAACGCCCGCCCGGACGAACTAGATGGTGAGGCTAAACAAATTTCAATCCATGTGTCACATCCAGAGGAATACATCCCGTAAACTACAGCATATGATGCAATTGTGAATGAAAGAAGCACTTTCCTATGTACGTTTTAACTTATAGTATAACGTAGTATTAAAGCACACTGAAAGGTTAAATCTAATTCGAGAACGCGTTTAACAATGTGAATAGGATTTTGATTCCCAAACAGTATGGACAGCATGGCAAACGCGCCGCATAGCGAAAATACAAGGAAATACAAGAGCAGTCATTCTTTGATGGACGAGTCATCAAAGTTACATTGTACATTGTCTATTTTTGTGGCAAGAGGCTCCGTCCCTTGTCCGTCGCCAAAACATGACAAAACTCATCCCGAATGTATAGCCCAATCTGAAGGGTAGGTAAACTTTTTTAAGAGTGGCTTTTGAGTTGGTTAATCCTGCGAAAAATTATGAACACATTTTATTGTGCAGGTGCACTCAGGTCAAAAAGTTTGTAATGACCTCTGTGTCAAAGGTCAAAACAAACATGGCGGCTGCTGCAGCTAAAACTGGGGGAGGGCGGCTAGCCGGGACGATAGCTCTGGTCACAGGTGGGTTTGAACGGTAACTAAGAGGGCAGGAACTGCTGAAGTACGTGTGCAACGTGTTTACAGACCAAAGAAGCGAATTAGATCCGATAAACAGTGTCGTCGTGGACGAATACGCCTGCAACGAGAGTGCTTGTTGTTTACATCCTTACATGTATGCTATGAAAAAAAAGACAAAAGTTATTGTTTTCTCAAAGGGAGGTCGCTTACCAAAAGACTGTTCTTTTTTGTTTGATAATAATACAGTAGAAAAAGTGTCATCATATTGTTATTTAGGCATCGTTGTTAGCTCAGCTGGCACATTCAAAGCCAACCACAAATACCTTTACAACAAGGGACTGAAAGCTTTGTTTGGAGTTAGACAATCCATTGACAAAGCCGACGCCCCATTGTCTGTTAAAAACAAGCTTTTCGACTCTTGTGTGGAATCCATTTTGCTTTATGGATCAGAAATTTGGGGATCTTTAAAAAAATCAAACTCTTGTCCAATCGAATCTGTTCATTTAAAATTCTGCAAACAATCTCTCAACGTACCTAAAACAGCCTGTAATCTTGCTGCACGGGCTGAATTAGGGAGGTACCCTTTACACTTGGAGGCCTCCCTAAACACCATCAAACATTTTATCAGAATATGCCTTAATGTGCCAACTGGGAGCCTCAATGCCGACGCACTCTTATGTCCATTAGAATTAGATAGATTAGGTAGTAAATGTTGGGCATCTGGTGTGCGGAAAAATTTAGAGGAGTGCGGTTATGCCTTTGTTTGGCATTCTCCCCAATCAATTGCTTCAAAAGTGCTTCCAACCATCTCTTCTATTCATCAACGTTTAAAAGACATTTACTTCCAAACATTCCTACGCGAAATTCATATCGACAACAAAACCAAATACTCAAAGAACAAACTGAGCTCGTACAGACTATTCAAAACTACTTATAATGAAGAAGATTATCTTCAAATTCCAAACGAACGTCAAAGAACCGCCATCACCAAACTACGAATCAGCTGTCATAAATTCAGCATCGACATCATTCAGCATTGTGCTAGACATTTGCATGGTTGATATGGCTGTTACCATGGTGATTGTTTCTATGGTTACCCCAGGTGGCGGGAACGGGATCGGGCGAGCCGTGTGCCAGACGTTCGCCAGGGAGGGCGCGGCGGTAGCGGTGGTGGACAGGAGTCAGCCGGCAGCACAGGAGACGCTGCAGTCCCTCCCTGCTGTACCGCATGGGCCGCATCATCAGTACACCACGGATGTGTCTTCTTCTGCTGCTGTTAACAAACTGGTATGTGTCACATACAAACACACAAACATACAGACAGATCTAGACACACATACAAAAGCCAGCCGGCGGGTGAGAGACTCTGGAGTCCCTCCCTGCTGTACTGCATGGGCGCATCACCAGTACACTACTGATGTGTCTTCTTCTGCTGATGTTAATAAACTGGTACTAGTACAGGACTTTCTCACTTTCACACAGTCAGGCACACACACACACACTGACACTAACACACAGACAGACAGACACGCACACTCACACACACAGGCACACACACTCATACACAAACACACAGTACGCAAAAACATACAGACAACTTACACGCATGCAGATACACAAATAGACACACACACACACACTCACATGCACACACAGCCTCCCCCCCACACAAACATACACTTTTTAGAAGCCTCAGCCTCAGCATGTATTATGTAGATAAAAAGTCATTGTATCAAGATGTGTAGTTCTCATTCTCCTTCCCTCCCTCCAAGGTTGCCGACATCTGCTCGGATTACGCCACCCCGCCCAATGTGGTGGTGACGTCAGCGGGGATCATCAGGTACGCCCCCTTTCTGGAGGTGGATGAACAGCACTTTGATGATGTCATCGGCGTAAATCTGAAGGTTTGTGGACATTTGACAACCATATCTCCTCATTAACACTTTGTCTACACCTGTAGCGATGTATTGATCTCCTACTTGATCAATAACTAATTATTATCATATCATGCAATTCATGAAGAGTGGCCATGTTCTTATATGCTTCAAAACTATTGTTGAATAAATAGATAAATAATGTTATAATAAGATAATAATGACTACTGTATGTGGTCTCTGTAACTCCCAGTGCCCAGGGCTTTCCGCAACCTCTCCCCACACAATTTGTGTTCATTCTTCTTCTTATTCCTCCCTTGAGAGAGCATTGAAATGCACATATTTAAAAGGAGAGAACTTCACTGTATGAAGTTGATGCCTAATGTCACAACATGAGTCCTAGTTAAAAGAAAATAAAACGTATTCCTATATATATATATACACGTTTTTTCTACTCGTACTCTTACATGTATTTACATTCCTTTGGAGGCAGATGAGAAGTGTGATGTAGTTGGGCTATGATACAGCTCATATTGAAAACTACAAGTTTTGATCTTTTGTTCTTTCTTGAACAGGGCACGTTCCTGGTAGCGCAGGCCTTTGCCCGCCTGATGGTACAGAGGAAACTACAGAACTGTTCCATCTGCACACTGTCCAGTGTGTCTCTTAGAACGGTAGGTCTTCCTAGATAAATTTGAGTTTCATTTAATATACAAGTAGTAGTATCCTGTCTTTGATTACCTAAGTTGAATGGGAGTTTGGTACTGCTTTGGATACATAACATACAAGGGTGTAAGGGTGATTGTTATGATAGAGTTGTATTTGCCACACTTCAGAGGGATAGAGGTTTAAGTGGCCAATCTTCTCCATGTTCCACATATGGGCTGGCTTATGAATCAACCAGCATATACAAGATCAGGAATTTCAAAGTTCTTTGCCGCTTTGGACACAGATAAGAGAAGATAGCACTACCTAATATTATATAGTTTGTCATCATACACATTTTGTTCTCCTCTAGGGGACAGCCAACCGCTCTCCCTACAACACCACCAAGGGTGCCATAGTGTCGCTCACCAAGTCCATGGCTATAGAACTCGCACAGTAAGTCTCATAATCCCTTTTCTTTACCTTTTACCAAATTGTTCCGAAGTGTAACAATCTTTCAAGTTGGATTGCTAGTCTTTGTAAATTTGAATGTGAGGGTGTCTTTTTGGAGAATGATAAACCTTGGTGCTTGGGCCACTACAGAAGGAACAACACAGGGAATCTAAATAATATGTTACAGTACTTTAGCTTCTCAAGAAAAATATTAAATAGTATAGTATACTTATGTGTGTATGCATGGATGTATCTATCTATCTCCATTTACCGATATATAGATGGATCTATAGATAGCTATATAGATATAGCTAAACTAGAACAGTAAATAGATAGTTACAGATAGACAGATACAGATAGATACTATAGATATACTATGTATAGATACATACATATAAATTCTCATAAATAGTTTCATCAGGTTGGAAGATGCATAGGGTATAGAATTTTCTTCTTAAACAACCAGTAAAGTTCTCACCTGCTGCTTACGTTTCGATGTCTATCAGACACCTTCCTCAAAGCTTCTGACTGGAGTTCTGCAACTCGCCGCTATTTAACGCCAAAAGGTGAGAACTTTACTGTTTGTGTAAGAAGAAAATTCTATACCCTATACATATATGATATTGAATGTTGGTTTCCCCAGGTACAACATCCGGTGTAACACAGTCATACCTGGCAGCATCCGGACAGAGATGGTCATGAAGAACCGAACACCTGAGGAACTGCAGCAGGTGAGAACAGCACATCTGACTCTTTCAGTTACTGAACATTTCTGTTTTAATGCTTCGTCTACAAAATCCTTGCACAGGAATACTCAGATGAAATAATATTGTTGTAACAACCGAGATTGAAACATGAATTAATTTTGGATGTCGTAAAAGAATTAATATATATGAAATGAAAAGTGTATATGTACAAGCCTTGTTGTTTTTATTCTAGCTTGTATCGTATTATCATTTTTGTAATTTGTCTCCTTCCAGCGGATTCAAGCAAGTGTACCTCTATGTCGGGTAGGCGAACCAGAAGGTAAGATGGAACAAAGTCAACATTATCTGTACTTGATAGTTTTGGTAAATTATGTAGGAAGAAGAGATTAGGTTATACCCACTAACAGAAAGTTTGTTGCACCTCCTGTGATGTTTTGTATTTTAAAATAAAGCATGTGTAAATCATGCCTCTGTTGAGGGAGTGTTGTAGGGTCCTGATGATTTGTCCTGAATGTGGCGTTTTTCTCCTTCTGCAGAGGTGGCGAACCTGATCCTGTTCCTGGCCTCCAGTGAGAGCAGCTACATGACCGGACAGGCAGTGGAAATCACAGGTATGTATTAGTTTAACAGTTTAATATTTAAAGAACACTAGCTGTTAGATGTGCAAACGTTAAGTGTAACAGGTCGTTCGGTGTAATATAGCCAGCTGCCGCCACGCCGCGTGCCTGCAAAGCTTGTGTGTCACACAAAAGGCCAGTTTTACCAGCTGTTCAGATACAGATAAACACAATGCCTTTGAATACTTTTCAAGCAGATGTTTTGGTTGGGGTGGTACTTTTTTATTATTTATTTTTGTTGCCTATTCTGCGATTCTATGTTTCTGAAGTAGTGGGTGCAATACCCTGGGGGCCAGACTAGAAGGCATTGGCCGGAGAGTTTAATAGCCCGATCTCGACTCTCACCCCTCCCAGATGTGCTGTGCAGCAAGATACCGCCGCCTTTTCTTTGGTGGTATCTTGAGTCTGCGTAGGAGGGGCGCACGATTAAACTCTCCGGCCGATGCCTCGCTAGTCCGACCCCCAGGGTATGGGTGCAATTTCTTGTATTTGTTGGAAAAAAAAATAACCACAGACTGGAACCTCTGCTTGGGAAGTAGTGCTTGAGTGCTCCAATTATTTCACTAATTAGTAAGGCCTAAAGTCCCTATCTATTCTTAGAAACAGTCTAGTGTACAGGTAGAAGTACATGCACTTAATTCAGGTGTTTCATTTTCCATTTCTTTTCTCAGATTGCATCCTGTAGCTAAAAATGCTGTCTTGAGTTGTTTGTGGTGTTTTAACCAGAATCATCCTGTTTCATGTTTCTGCTGCAGGTGGGATGTAGAGGAGGAGGGACGCAAAATATTTTCTAACATGCCGTAGGATTTGGAGACTCTTCAAGATGGGTGCCAATTCAGCAATACTCCATTTTTTTGGACCTCGCGCTTTAATTGTGGTTTGTTGGTAAAGTGTGCAGAAACTCTAATTTGGTTTATTTATTGGTAAACAGAAGATTGAGTTAGGCACGAAGTTTTTTGTACACAGTAAAGCATAACGTGCCTAATTGCATTCCTAAGAAGAAACAAATCTGCATTCACCAATCAGGATACAAAAACAAGGGGCTAAAGTGGTCATCTGTGGTTGTGACGGGTATTTCTGGGATGCGGTTACTGGGATACATATTATGTGTTGAGTGATGAAGTACAATGTACAATAATAATAATGTTATAAATAACAGTTTCGTGTATAAAGAGGGAAGACAGAATAAAGACTCAGACCATGTCTATTTGACATTCTCTTTTTCCCCAAAAGCAAAGTGTCAATAATGGATGATAAATTCAAAGAGCTACAAATTACAAAGTAATTAGCTTGAATACTTATGGACAGTAGTATAAACTTTTGCATTAAACTATTTAACAAGTATTTCACATGTAACATCTTTGAGATAACGCATCTGTGTGTTCATCACAAAATCATGAAACATAACCCATTCATATGAATGTCATTAGAGCATAAACATGCATTACACCCTTGGGTACCATAGACCTTACTTTAAGAAACATATTTTGCAGTTTAACTTACTTAAACACTGAACAAATGAAGTACAAGATGTGGAATTAGTACATTTTCTACTATACTGTACTGTAGCGACATGCAAAATAGTGATCTCCAATTCAATGACACAAACCTTACTCTCATCTGAAGCTAACTTGGCAAACCATGTCTAGGTGAAAACTGCGCTATATAACTGAATGTACAGAAATATGCCTTTATCTGTGCTGCACTTTGCAAGTTATCTATCATTGGTCACTTTCAGAATATACATAGTATAGAGGACATTGTCTAGGCTGATAAACGTCTGATCTACTATAAGTCTTATGAGGGCGGCTGGAAGCTTTGGATGTTTTTTTAAAATCCTGAGGTTCCCCACAACTGAAACTTTTCCCAGATGGACTTATATATTGACCTTTCGGCATTTTATTTATGTCATTTGTATCATGCACAGGATATAACAAGTAACATTCCCCAATGGCTGCTTGAACATTTACTGGATTATTGAATTAACGAACAGCTGGGTAGCCTGTTCACAAATGGTTTAAGAAACAGTTTAGGTGACTTTCTGTTATTTGCATAAGTTTATCATTTAATTGATTTATGTATTCTTCACATTGTCCTGGCCTTTTTATATCATGAATGGCCTGTGTTGTTAGTAAATTAGCATTAATTTGCCTTCTATGACAGCAGTTTGTATTTTCCTTCTTTAAAAATATATAAAAAAAACTTCATGTTTCTTGTATGAAAAAGTGTTTGTGTTTCCCCACATTATCTGATTTATTCATTCAGTGTGTGTGGTTAGGACTCGACACTTTTACAGACTGGCTGGCTTTTTGGCAATTGCAATGTTCTGTTGTTTGTTCCCTGTCTCCATGTAGATAGTAGAACATTTAGAATCTACGTGAATAATCACTATTATGGTTTCCTCTCCCTCATAATCCTTACAAACTGGATTTTGCGTTTTTCAATTAAGTCATACAGTCTTGTAATGATTTGTTACAGAAGCAGCATTCATCCATCCTAACTTTCCTTAGCTGGGTTTACAGCTTTGGCGTCCTGACATCTTCTTGCGGATTTTTTTCTGTTCCTGTTTGCTTCCTGTCTCCTTGGCGATAGCCGTGGCTGGCTGGGAGAAAGAAGTCGCCTGGTCCAGTTTACTCAGTGCCTCCGTAATATCCTCCTGTTCCTGTTTATTTCCTGTCTCCATGGCGATGTCCAGGGCTGACTGATAGTGAGATCTGGCCAGGTCCAGTTTACCCAATGCTTTGTAGGAAGCAGCTATGTTTTTGTGTGCTGTTATCTGTACAGTCTTGTCTTCATCCTCTTGGCTCATCTCCAGGTTCTTCTGATGCCACTCCAGAGCTGCCTCGTTATCCTGCATGTCCCAACAAGCCAGTCCGAGTCTGTTGTAAGCCAGTCTCTCCTTGTCCTTCCTCCCCAAGTCTTTAGCCAGTGCCAACATCTCTGTGTAGTACTTGTGTGAGACCTGTGGTTCATGTAGCTGTTCTAAGTGTAAATCACCCAGGCTGAGGTAGATGTTCATCTGTTTCTCTTTGTTTCCTGTCTCCATGGCGATGGTCATGGCTGATTGATAGTGAGATCTGGCCTGGTCCGGTTTGCCCAGTGCCTTGTAGGAAGCAGCTATGTTTTTATGTGCTGTTATCTGTCCAGGCATGTCTTCATCCTCTTGGCTCATCGCCAGAACCTTTTGACGCCACTCCAGAGCTGCCTCGTTATCCTTCATGTCCTCACAAGCCAGTCCGAGTCTGTTGTAAGCCAGTCTCTCCTTGTCCTTCCCTCCCAAGTCTTTAGCTAGAGCCAACATCTCTGTGTAGTACTTGTGTGATTCCTGTGGTCCATGTAGCTGTTCCCAGTGTAAATCACCCAGGCGGAGGTAAATGTCCATCTGCTGAGCCTTGTTCTCTGTCTCTACAGCGAGCATCAGTGCTGATTGCAAGTGAGATCTGGCCTGGTCCAGTTGATGGAGAGCCTTGTAGGATTCAGACAGATTTTTATGTGTTATTAGCTGATTATTTTTGTTCCCATTCTCTTGGCTCATCTTCAGCTCCCGTTTGTCACACTCAACAGACGCCTCATACTCCCCCATGGCATGATGGGACCGTCCTAACCTGGCGTAAGCCTGTCTCTTCATTTCCTTGTTCTCAAGTTCTTTAGCTAGCTCCAACATCTCTGTGTAGTACTTGTGCCAAATCCGTGGCTCATGTAGCTGTTCTCTGTGTAAATCACCCAGGTTTCGGTAAATGTCCATCTGTTCCTGTTTGTTTTCTGTCTCCATGGCGATGGTCAGGGCTGACTGATAGTGAGATCTGGCCTGGTCCAGTTTACCCAGTGCCTTGTAGATATGAGCTATGCAGTAGTATGATGTAATCTGTTCCGTCTTGTCTCCATCCTCTTGGCTCATCTCCAGGTTCTTCTGATGCCACTCCAGAGCTGCCTCGTTATCCTGCATGTCCCCACAAGCCAGTCCGAGTCGGTTGTAAGCCTGCCTTTCCTTGTCCTTCCTCCCCAAGTCTTTAGCCAGTGCCAACATCTCTGTGTAGTACTTGTGTGATTCCTGTGGTTCATGTAGCCGTTTCCTGTGTAAATCACCCAGGCTGAGGTAAATGTCCATCTGTTCCTGTTTGTTTCCTGTCTCCATGGCGATGGTCAGGGCTGATTGATAGTGAGATCTGGCTTGGTCCAGTTTGCCCAGTGCCTTGTAGGAAGCAGCTATGTTTTTATGTGGTGTTAACTGTTTAGTCTTGTCTCCATCCTCTTGTCCTATCTTCAGGTCCTTCTCGTCCCACTCCAGAGCTGTATCATACTCCTCCATCGCATAGTGGGCCCGTCCCAACCTGTTGTAAGCTACTCCCTCCTCACGCCTGTCCCCCAACTGCCTGGCTAGCGCGAGGTACTGTTCATAATACTGGATGGCTGTACGTGGGGAGTGGAGTTGTTCCCTCTGCATCTCACCCATCTTACAGTAAACATCCATCTGTCCATGTCGGTTCTCTGTCTGCTGTGCCATCTGTAAGGCTGTGTCAAAGTGGGATGTCGCCTGTTCGGTATTTCCAAGGAATCTGTATGCATTTCCCACATCCACATGCACTGTTACCTCTGCTTTCTTGTCTTCAAGTTTTTGACTAATCTTCAGGTGCTTCTGATACCACTGTAGAGCTGCTTCATACTCAGTCATATCAACATTGGCGTCTCCCAACCTGTTGTAGGCCCATCCCTCCTGATGCCTGTCTTCCAACTGCCTGGCTAGCGCGAGGTACTGTTCATAATACTGGATGGCTGTACGTGGGGAGTGGAGTTGTGCCCTCTGCATGTCACCCATCTTACAGTAAACACACATCTGTCCATGTCGGTTCTCTGTCTGCTGTGCCAGCTGTAAGGCTGTGTCGAAGTGGGATGTCGCCTGTTCGATATTTCCAAATAACCTGTGTGCATTGCCCACAGCCGCTTTTGCAGTTACCTCTTCTTTCTTGTCTCCACTTTCTTGACTTATCTTCAGGTGCTTCTGATACCACTCAAGAGCTGCTTCATACTCCCTCAACTCAACATGGGCGTGTCCTAACCTGTTGTAAGCCCATCCCTCCTGACGCCTGTCCCCCAACTGCCTGGCTAGTGCGAGGTGCTGTTCATAATACTGGATGGCTGTACGTGGGGAGTGGAGTTGTTCCCTCTGCATGTCACCCATCTTACAGTAAACATCCATCTGTCCACGTTGGTTCTCTGTCTGCTGTGCCAGCTGTAAGGCCTTGTCCAAGTGGGATGTTGCCTGTTCGATATTTCCAAGTAATCTGTATGCATCACCCACAGCTGCGTGCGCTGTTACCTCTTCTTTCTTGTCTTCAATTTCTTGTCTTATCTTCAGGTGCTTCTGATACCACTCTAGAGCTGCGCCATACTCCCTCATATCAACATGGGCGTCTCCTAACCTGCTGTAAGCACATCCCTCCTCACGCCTGTCCCCCAACTGCCTGGCTAGCGCGAGGTGCTGTTCATAATACTGGATGGATGTACGTGGGGAATTTAACTTTTCTCTCTGCATGTCACCCATCTTCACGTAAATACTCATTTGCCCATACTCTTCCCCTTTTTGCTGTGCCATCAGTAAGGCTGTGTCAAGGTGGGACTTTGCCTCTTGCACTTTACCCAGTAAAACACCTACATTCATGCGTTGTATTATCTGGTCTCTTTTGTCTGCACTTTCCTTGCTCATCTCCAGTGCCTTCTGATACCACTGTAGAGCCATCTCGTTATCTTGGATGTCATTACAAGCCACCCCAAGTCTGTTGTAAGCCAGCATTTTCCAATATTTACTTCCTAAATCCGTTGCCAGTGCCAACATGTTTGTGTAGTACCTGTGAGATACTTGTGGTTCTTCTAGCTGTTTCTCATGTAGATCACCCAGTTTACAGTGGATGTCCATCTCTTCAATCTTGTTTACTGTCTTCCTAGCCAGCTTCAAGGCTGTTTTGTAGTTAATTTTCCCATCTGATACTTTACCTGACAATGTTAAGGATGTTGCTAGGTTTTTGGTAGCTACACAAATGTCAACTTCATCCCCAACTACATCTCTACAGATCTCCAGAACTCTCTCATGATTCCCAGTGGCTTCCTCGTGTTTACCTAACAAGTCATAGGTCAAGCCTAGTCTGTTATGGGCCTTGGCTTGTTTGCCTACAGACAATAACTTAGAACACTCTAACATGCTCTGGTAATACTGTAGTGCTGACTGTAAGTCGTATAGTTTAGCCCTATAGAGATCACCTATCTGACAGTACAGGACAAACTGTTTCTCTTGGTCTGCCATCACTGCAGGCGTGTCCAGCTCAGCAAGGAGATTATCCAACCTGGACTTGGCATCCTGAACTTCTGAGGAATAGGAGAAGGCATTTTAACAGATTAGCTTTTACAATTTAATTTGTATTTGTGTGCATTATTTAAAGCGAATAAAGAAATGTGATGGAAATACTGCATTCTAATGTGATGAAAATGCTGTATTCTAAACATGTTTATTCAGTACTGTACTGTAATGTGCCACATAATATAATATATTAGTCCAGCTAATGATATAAACGTTAAACAGCCTCTACCTGTTGATGAGTCCGGCCCTAATGCCTTCATAGGTTCATCCATCAGTCGCACCAGCTCCCTGATGTGCAGTGAGGCCAGCTCTGATGTTGCCCCATGTACCTCTGTGTCGTCTGGTGCTTCCGTTGTTTGTTGATAATCTGTCGACATAAAACCAGCAGTGATACTTAAGTGTTATGCTTCGCTTCAAATACTGCAAACAAATCAATCAATGAATCTAGACTTGTCACTTGTCTACCATACAATGCAAAGTCCCTGCCCGTTTAATATTCCTGTTATTAAAAACAAGCTTTAAGGCCTGACTGACCTGGTTTGTCTGAAGCTCCAGGAGGGTTTTGGACAGGGCTAGAGATGATCTCCTTAACTTCTGTGTTTTCTGGTTCGGATGCCCTGTCTCTTGTAACGGTCACTGCACTGGTTCTTAGCTCCTCTTCTGATGCGTTGGATTCTGGGGTCATGGCTGTGGTCTCATGGATTTCCCTCCCTGTAGGGTGGTAATGGGTGGACATGTGGTGGATTGAGAAAGATTCCAGCTGGATCATTGATTACGACACTTAAGCAGATAGATGGGTGAGTTTGCAAGGGTGTATGGGTGTGTGTGCGTGTGTATATATGACTGGTTTATGAACTGTTAAGTTAAAAGTACAGTATTGCAGGAGCCCTTTTCAGGGGAACTGAATTGCACTGTGCCGTACACACAAAAAGTAAAGCTATTATAACGATTAAAATCAAAACTCACTAATATCACTTATTACGTGTATTAAAATGTCTCATTAAAATACACGTTTAAAAGAAACTTGAGTGGGGCTTTAAGAGCAAATATAGTACTATAAGTTATCAGTCATATAAAGCAATCTGAAACACATACACAAGTCAATCAGATTCATATAAGACACTTAATATCGGTCAAATATAAGCAATGGATCGCAGTAATCTATTAGGTTGTCTGTGTGGTGTGTTTGTGTGTGTGCGCGAGCGCGTGTGTATGTGTATGTTTGTGTGTGTGTGTGCATGTGTGTGTGTGTGTGTGTGTGTGTGTGTGTGTGTGCTTGTGCGTGTTTGTGTGGTTGGGATAAGTTAAAATTATAGTGAAATACTAGTTTGTCATATCAGACAGTAGGTCTATTGAGTCATGAATAGAATCCCTGCTATTGGCAGTCTTTAGACCTACCTTCCATTTTGTGCTCTTGCTCGAGACGTTCGGCTTCATTTGCTAACTCTCCCTTTCCGAGACATCTTAGAACCTGCACGAGCAATCCCAGATTTCCCTTTCCAATCGTATCATTGTCTACTAACATGTTAAAGATTTCTAGTGGTGTTGCTTTCTCAACCTTTCCCTTGCCAAGAATTTGATCGACAGCTAGCAAGGACCTAAGATTTCTAACTTCATCTTCTGTCAGGTTGTCAGAAATCTTGAGGTACAGCTGGGCCAGTCTGGAAAGCTGAGCCATGACTTGTGTAGTCTTTAGCTGCGACTGCCTTGTTTAACTCATCCGTCCTGAAAGGCAAAATGCGTAACTTTAAACATGCATCTCACATATATACTCGAAGACCATCATGTACTATTAGGAATTCATTACAAAATCTGAATTTGACTTAAGGTATCACGAATAGGCTTAGTGTTTTTTTTATTAAAGCACATAAAAGAAAATACAAGACTGCGATGGCGGCGCACTCTAGTTGATAACACTTATATAAGCACCGCCATCGAAAATAAGATGATTAACAGAGATATAATACTACATAAAAATACAAAGAAATATACACAATTTAAACAAACAATACAAAGTAGACATATTGGAGACAAATTAGATATAACTAAATGCGCTGTCCCAGCCCCGTGACATTTCAGGAAGGACTCAAGTGCAGTATACTACTTGTAAATCAGGAGGGTACAAAACGGTTACTTTGAGTAATAAAATCTTGGGTGAGACACATAATTTCACAATTAATTTTGATGTTGGTGTTGGCTTGGTGTTTCTGTTGCATCGTTAAACCTTAAGATTTTCTAGATGAGTTGGTACCAGGGGGTGGGAACCCTTGAACGAATGCCTGACGTAACAGTTTATTAACACATAAATTGGCCGTATGTGTCATTAACTGAGGAAGGTGTGTTTTGAGACCTTTGACCTACACCCCATGAATGTCTCGTGACGACGTTTTTGATAAGGTGGTTTGTTTTTCCCATTTTTTTATGTTTGGAAAACGGTATCAATCTGAACAAAATACTAGGAAAAAAGAAACGAACATGTCAATACACCTTTTAGGATACACTGTGTAAGATTTAACTTAGAGTTTTATACTTTTTGAACAGTTTTTTCCCTGTGTGTATCAACATGTGTGTACGTGATCGCGTTAAGTCAACATGAGCACAGTAGTTACTTAGGCATTGAGCTTTATTTGCACCAAATCAAAATGTACTTTTGGTATCCAATACTCGCAAAAAAAACTTGATCCTCACCTATGCGTACGTTGTACGCCAGGAAAAAAAATACTTGTTTTGTCAAGGAATGTTTCATACCATGTAGCTTGTCATGTTGCTACATAAGTCACATGGTTGTGTAGTTGTTTCTCCAATTGTATTTTTAGCCCTTGGAGTTTTTGTAATGTATGTTTCATGAAGCCATTTGACCAACACCTCTGTTATTGAATTCTTGTGTTTGCAAAGTTGGTCGTACAAGAAGACATGTTAAAAAAATTTAAGACATTTAGTGTGTTAAGTGTACAAACGTGCAAACATGGGCTGTTGTGATGAGGTCACTTATAAGCCGCCATGTTGGCGATATTTACTCCAAGCAAACAGTTCCAAGTTATGGATTACTTCGTGGTGACACTGTAATTTCTAAGGCCTTAACAAGTACAGTCAAACCTGTACTAGCTGTTAACTTTGTATAGTGGTCACCTGGCCATAGTGGTCACTTTTTGTTTTTATGCATTTCTAAAGTCGTTTCTACTAGAAAACATATTTTTTTAACATTTAAACAAAGCTTAGTGTGCTATGTGTACAAACGTGCAAACATGGGGTGTTGTGATGAGGTCACATCTTGGTGCTATTTACCCCAAGCAAACAGTTCAAACTTATGGATTACTTCGTGGTCACTTTGTAATTTTTAAGGCCTTAACAAGTACAGTCAAACCTGCACTAGTGGTCACCATTGTAAAGTAGTCACCTGGCCATAGTGGTCACTTTTTGTCGGCCCCTTGGATTTTCCCCATTGGCCTAAGCATTAATAATTGTAGGCATGACTTTCACCTGTCCAACGCGGCCGCTGATAATTATCAACACTTAAATTACTACCGTAACGGTAGCGGCTGGCCATAACCCGATCATGACGGCGTCCAGAATCTTTAGATTTCCCTGCTACATTAACAAAATGTGGACTCATGGTTCACTAATTAGTGTGGGGATTGTAGTTTATATGTCCTTACCAAGTGCGTATTTTCCAACTTTACACTTACATATTTGTTGTGTATTTTAGCCCTTAGAGACTTATAATGTATATTTTTCAAGCTGTGCTCTTTTTTCCGTTGACTAACACCAGTCCTTAGAGTCTATGTAATGTATGTTTTTGTATCAAGCTATGCTCTTTTATACCTGTGACTTACACCTATTCCAGATAGAAAGTCAGTTTTGATTCTGTTGTCGAATTAATCTATACAATTGTCCATACAGAAAGACATGTTTTAATTGCCCGTTGTTAATCTAAAAGAAGCTGGTGTGCTTACGGTACAAACGTGTACACAGGAGCTGTTGTGATGATATCCCATGTTTACTCTAGACAGTTACGGGTTATGGTTTACACAGAATCGTAAAGGGTAGTGTTAGATTTTAACTGCTTCATTGGAGATTGTATGTAGGGGAAATTGCTGAAATATACAAAGCAACACAGACAGAACTATTATCTAAATTACATATTATTACAAGTCTAAGGTAAACAATTTAGGAGAGCAAAGACTCGTAGCATTTGCTTGTAAGTGGAGGGTCTAACTATTAAGCTTTTAAAATGTTTCTTGGGTTAAAAATTAAGTTGTAAAGGGCAAGGCTGTAGCTGCTTCATGATAGATTCAATGTATGGTGAAACTGCTGTAAAATACCCTTTACATGTAGCAGATCAGACCAAGCAATTATCTATTTTACGTAAATACTTCTCACCACAAGGTAAACAATTTCATACGCTGAAAGCCTAAACATATTAATAGTGGCTTAGCACTATTTCTGACGGATCGACATTGGATATGGTCTTGATAAGTTACCGTCATATGAAGTTAACCAATGGCTAAGGCCAAGACCCCATTTTTTATGGTCAAATATTTGTAATAATACGAACGGTATTGGCCCCGTGAATAATTTCATCAGGTTGGTGAGTGACTGACTATCAAGTTCTTTATTCACAACCACTTGTTCAACAAGCGAAGAAGTTTTGATGACCGTTGTCATCTCTATCATGGCGATTATGACTGTTATTGTAGTATTATTAATTTTTTCAATATGCAAATACATTGCGTACAACACAGCAACATTCTAACACTTGAGGTCAAATAAATCGATATGCCCCTCCCCAAGGCAACAGCCCCTAATCACCCCTACAGAACCTATCCATGAAAATGTAGAACACTCCTTAACAGATGAGGTGTTTTGAACGGATGAGGTGTTTTGCAAACGTAACGTGACATCTGAGTGATTTTCCACTTAACTACTCACACTTATACCAAGTATTACCGGTATTTTATCGGTGTAAATGAGTCAAACGTAAGGTCTCTAATTCATTTACTATAGCTAGTGCATAGGAGCTAGGCTGGAGTCGCTACACAATGTAGGTTTAAAACAGACAAACTTTTTTCTTACGCTTTTTGTCGTCTTTGCATGTTACCACTCTTTTTTTATAACATAGATATTTTGTTAAAACTTCTAACAACAGACGATGCTATGAAAGTTACAAAATAACCTTTGACCCTTACTTTGCACAGTTAGTTTTAGTTCTTTGAATCGTGTCAACAGAACGTACTGTAACATGTTCGACAAACGTTAACACCAATCAGTCTTACATATACATATTGCCTCCTTCAGTTTTACATGTACTTAGATAAGTAGGGCGATTCCCTTCGGTACTCACTTTTAGAGCGAAGATGTCCGCCCTAAAAATTTTCTCATGAATGTGAGGTGCAATGTTGGTGAAAGTTGGGAAAGAACCTTTGACCCTTACTTTGTACAGTTAGTCTTTAGTGCTTTGAATCGTGTCAACAGAACATACTGCAGCATATTCGACAAAAGTTAGCAACAATCAGTCTTACAGGTACTTAGATGAGTAGGACGATTGCCTTCCATACTCACGTTTAGACGGAAGAAGCCTGCAACTTTTCTCATGTACGTCAGGTGCGGAACTTGGGCAGTTTTATGCACACGTCTCCCTTGCCCCAGGGCATTCTGGGATATTAGCTAATTTTAACCTGGGATTTTATGGCGAGCTCTTATCACGCTTAACTTACCATGACGTCACCTGTTGTTTTAAAGGTCACGTGCTCGCCGTAACGCTAAGTGTTTGCTCATAGGACTCTAGCCCCGGAGTGTTTGCAATGTGTTTATATTACCATGCTGGGCCTTTACTTATTTTTAACGTCTTGCAACTATTGAATGCATTTGTTGTACTGGTTTTGGTGCTGAAAAGTTTTCGCACTCTAGTTTCATCTACAATTTCTTTACTTTAATGGGAAATTTACTTCAGTAGTAATGCTGCATTGTCTAGCGAGATTCTTAATCTTTTAACGGGCTATTGTACAGGTAACACAGTGTGTAAGGTCGTGTGGCGTAGCGGTATGGCGTTCGGCTCAGAATCAAGAGGTCCCGGGTTCGAATCCTACTGCCATGTCACCGATCTTGTGTCCTTGGGAAAGGCACTTTATACGACTTTCCTGACCTCACTCAGGTGAAAATGAGTATGCCAGAATGATCAATATGATGATCGTGGGCATTAAAAAGAAAACCAAACCAAACCACAGTCATACCAGAAAACATCTAAGAAGCTGGTGAGAAGGCCACTAAACATATCATCACACAGCTTAAAGAGAATGGGTCACTGGGGAATAGGTACGCAAGCCCTCCTGATATCAATATCGCGGTAAAGGACCCACTGTTACTTCATGGTATAGGGACTGGAAAATTCCAATTGCTTCAAAATTGCAGCCTCCCTGTATGTTGTTACTGTTTTGTCACACATTTCGATACTAGGAATGTGTATTTTTTTACCCTCAGAAACAGATTTTCAAACAGATTGTTAATAGTTAGGCAATCATTTATTTAAAAGGCTTTATAAATTGTTCAGATGTGCTTAAGGGAGCCACACTACTAACAACAGAAGTTAACCTCTAAGTCAAGTGAGGACAAGAGTCGTGGCTTCGTGCATCTGATTTAATTTTCGAGCTCTCGTGCAAATACAGTTGAGGGGCTTTCTAACGTCTAGATACATGTACATAGTTCAACTTTCATGTCCCTCATGACAGTCTACTGTACCTGGCGTCCAATAAGACCCGTGACTATGGAATTATTCTAATCTTCGCTGATTCTGATATCAGACAAAAAACAGAGTAAATATGTAGATCTTCAAATGCATAAGGCTCTAATGGTATCAATTCTTAGATTTTTTTCTCAAAAAGTGTAGAAACAAAATGTACTAACTTGTCAAATCCTGCTAATGACAGAATAGATTATGTCAAATCTAGGCCAAATATGTCAAGGAACGTCTTGTGTGATTCATCCCAGTAATTTGAGTCCGATAGTGTTTCTTTTAGACTGCTTCCATCCTGTAGATGATGCGTATGGGTGGCATCATTGTCTTCGATCTCCGCGATCGGACGGTGGAACTCACGATCTTGCCTCTTCAAAATTAGGTAGACCTGAGATTTAACGGAATCCAGCAGGGGCAACCCTGCAGCAATTCCTTTAAAACAAGTCAGTCCAAATGGCTCTGCACGAGATGGCATCAGATTGACTATCTAAGTCCAAATATCTCCAGAAACTCATTGTGTGACTCCTCCCAGTACTTTGAGCCCAATAGTCTGTCCTTCAACCTTCCTGCAGCTTCAAACTCTTTCTCACAATTGTTCAGAATCCTGATGATGCGCCGGGCTAGGGTTTCAGCGGCCTTATCAACGTCATCTTCGATCTCAACGATTGGACGTTCACGATCGGAATCCCTCCGTAGGAACCAGGCAAGACCAGACCTGTGGGAGACCAGGACTGGCACCCCTGCAGCGATAGCCTCCAGACCAACCAGTCCGAATGGTTCTGCGCGGGACGGCATCAGGACTACATGGGCCTGCTGTATCTCTCTGCTCAGCTCTTCCTGTGTGCTGTACTGCAGGGGGGGTGAAACGGAATGTATCCTTCTTTACGTTTGCTTGGATTATTTCCTTGCTTTCTGGGAAGTCCTCAACAGTGACGCCGCTTGCTCGCCACTTTGTGTGGGGTAGATGGTCGATCACCTTGCCCATGGATTTCGCGGCAATGTCGTAGCCTTTCAGCTCTTCCTCGCCCTTGACCCTGCCGATGGACAGCACCACTTTCGTTTCCGTGTGGACGTATTTCACTCGCGTGTTCTTGAAGACTTCGGAAGGCTCGGGAAGAAACTCGTGATGATTATCTTCCTTTCTTGTCTCACTTGTGTAGTAGTCATACAGGAGTGGGCCCACTGAGACTATTACGTCAGCGTGTAGTAGATCATCCAGAATGCTGGCCTTCTCTTCTGCTATGCTCATAACTTCCTCATCGCCCCTGTAGTGGCTCGTGTCTTCTGGCATCACGTGAGTCACCTGGACGAGCTTGGCGTCGGGAAAGCGCTGCTCCTTGACCTGTCTTGCTGCATGACTTGTGATGTTCACATGGCCGACGACAAAGTCAACATTTGGCGGCAGCTTGGAATTCGGATAACGAGTCTGGTAGTCAAAGGTGAGCCATTTTCGGTCAGGCTTCCTGTCATCACCCTTAAACGTATGTGGGAAGATCAGCTCCACACCATCAGCAGCCGCGTCGTTCTTGTCCATTTGGTTGGCCTCTAAGACTGTGCTGTAAACCTTTGCTCCTCTCAAAGCCATTAGGCGCGCCATCTGGGAGTGAATGGTGGGTAGGTCCCCATTCGAGGTCCCGTACTTATCGTTGAACATCAACACCACAGGCTTGTTCATGGACCCTTTAAGCAATTAAAAGAAATGCTTTTGAAATGGAAAAAGTGCTTTTGCTAACGTATGTAATTCAAATATACCAGCTCACGTATGTAATTCATATCATTATTATGTTCTGAACTAGTTTATAGATTAAGGGCTGTTCGTACAAGAAACAATTATTAGTTTGGAGAGGAAGGTCATTTGTATACGGTAACCGTATATACATAGTATAATATCATAGTAAGAACCAATGTCTCTGGGTTGATTAGAAAATCCAGATCTTACCCGTTATACTTGATGATTGCAGTTTCAGTTCCAGTTGCCTCATTCCCGGATCCGTGTTTGTTGAATCCATGTGTGTTTGATCTGGAGGTGTTGCGTGTCCACTGTCAACTCCTTCAGCTCCGTGGCCTCGCTTGTAGAGTCCTGGATTGTTATAACAGTCACTTGTAAATATGGCTGATGGCGAACGGTGGGAAGAAAATTAAATAAATGGATTATAGGCTACATGTTAACAGTTATGAATTGAAGAACCGATTAGATCTGATCTGAAAATTAAGTTATTGTACAGAACTTACCCAGGGTCAAGTCTGAAATACATGTATCCTCCTCTGTGCTATCGTCGGCCTTCGTCAGAAGTTCCAGGTGTAGCCGTGAGGTGTTGTCTCTCCAGATGTCTTGAGTAACTTCTACCCGAAACGGCTTGTAAAATTTGTTGGTGTCCACGGTGTTCTCAAACAAGAGAAACTGAAAAATAATGACAAAATCGTAAGATCAATTATTAAAAAAAAAACCCAGCTCTTCATAACAATTATGCAAAACAATACATTATTGACACAACAAAAGTACAACAACTTTCGTAAGGTCTATACGTATAAATGTCGTGACGCTGGAGTCTTAAACAAACCTCTGGTTTGATGGACACCGATGTGTCTCCGCCATTTGTAACCGTCCCTTCTAGGTAGTATCTATGACCTTGGTACAATTGGCAGGTCGTGTAGTCCTCGAGAGAGAAGTTCCGCTTATTCTCGTCTTCCGCAAGAGTCTGTATATTATTATTGTAATGTGACGTTAGGGATCATTAAAAAACAGAAATAGAAAGTTAGATTAGTAGAACATGTCCTCGTCAGTTTGCAATTAGCCTTCGGGCATGAATTTGCAAAAAAGAATGCAATATTTCAATTTCAATTAAATCAAGACTAACATTACAATCAAGTTCACAAATGACCTCTGTGACATGTGAACATGTGTACACAAGCACTGCAATAAAGTTCTTACCTCCTTAATGTTCTTACTATTGGAGACGATGTAAACATTTAGAATGGAAAGGTCAGAGTCCCTTAATGATGAGCGAAATGCCATCAGTAAGCCGTTGGTAGAGACACTCCATACTTTCTCTGCCTTTCCCACCACGCCAAACCAACTTCCTTTCTTGAACCTGGTTATCGCGTGGGAAGAGGTGAGTTCTGTAACCGTCAACAGCTCGACTGAATCACCCACCACGTGCACGACTCGTAGGTCTTCCACTGTGATTTCTATAGTAAATCACAAACGTTTTGAATTAGACAAACCTTTGTTAAACAGTAAAATGAAATTAAAAAGGATGTGACTGTTTTCCCACCCAATTGGTGAATGTGGCGTAAGATCAGACAGCCTAATCAGTAGAATGAATTCACCCTTTTTTTGCATTTTATTTAGCTTTATTTAGTTTTTGCTCATATTGGATATGGAATCATGCTTGAGTTTACTAGATTTGACACAAATGAACAATACTAACAGTTTTCTTCATTACCTGTGTCATCCTCCAGGTGCAGCACGTGCGGCAGTAGGATATCCACCGGTCCCTCCACGTCCTCACACTGGATGGAGAAAAGCTGACCCAGCGGCATCCATTTCTCCACCTCCTTCCAGCGTTCGGACCAATCCACATACCTGTACGTCACGTGCAGCGGGTAGGGCGTCACCACGCCCAAATCTGTCCGTCTGCACAGGTACTTGCCTTCCCTGGGCAGATGGATTGACCTAGATAGATAACGCAGATAAGGTTTAGACCCGTAAACATTTAAAAGCAATATGTAGAAGTTAGACTGTGTAATTCACTATTCTAGCTGCCATAATAACCTGTCCATGAGCCTGTTAGAACTCCAACTTAGCACTCAAGCAACGATTATCAGCTATGTTTTTAAAGGACAGGAGACTCCAACAACAATTTCTTTATATACAGGTTTTGAGCTTAGTATTACGTATAAGATTTCAAGTCTGGCAAAAAATTAACTGTTAAACGCGCATGCATTTATCTAGATCACCTTGCTGATACAGTCGCAGCATACTTCTCCCATCTCTTTTGCCCCACAATAACGATGAACGGAACTGTCCCACTAGTATTTTGATTTCAAAGGAAACTGACAAACATAAGAAATGAATATCAATGAAAAAAATCAATATATCATGGCACTTACCAGTGTGCATCTTCATTCATCTCCGGATTAACCTCTATAGACTGCAAGGCATCCCGGTATTCCTGAGGAACATAGTACACTGATGAAGGTTTGTCAGGTCAAAATATGTGACAATCGTAAAATCATAGAAACTGATGATTTTATATGAACCGAAGACATACGAATACCTAAGATATTGTGGTACAATGTTTTCATATTTTGTATCTTTGAGAACAATATTTTGTGTTTTCCCTGAATGACTGTGATTTCATTTTGTATTCTGATTTTACTCTTAAAAAACAAAGCCTTCTACCCAAAGTGTTTAATGTTTCACATAATCCATGAGAGAAAAACTGATATGCAGGTAGAATAGAGAGACAGACTAGTTTATTTAGTAACCTTGTACACCCCCTGTACATGTTTAGCCAGGTCCGGTTTGCCGATGTTATGCAGTGTTTCCTCCAGCTGCGGCAGGTAGTGGAGCGGTCCGTGGGGGGTCTTGGTGCGCCAGGTCTTCAGCATCTGGAACGCCGCCTGGGTGTCGTCGTCACCTCTGGTGTTCTCCACCACAGACTTGTCCAGACCCAGCTCCTTTCCCAGCCGGGCCCTCTCCCCGCTGACGGCCTTGCTAACATTATACAGCAATGATTCTGTCAAAAAACAGACACCATTCTGTTAAAGCAACAAGCGTTCGAAGGGAACCGTGCCGAATATAAGGGCGACCAAAACACTTTCTTGTGCAATTTGGGCTGTTAAAATAACATGTACATGAGACTTGTCTTGTAATATGGAATATGATACAGGAATATGTCATTTAAGCGTGTAACAGCGTTTTGCCGTTTTAGTGCCTGGTCTTGAGTCCATGAAGTGCACAGAAGCAACTAGACGTCAAAGGACAATCAACTGCTGCGAATCCCCTCAGAGTAGAAACGCAATTATCATGAACTCACCTTCTTTCTCGTCAATCACAACCTGAAACAAAAAAGAAGCAATAAATTAGAAGTGGTTCAAACATTCACCACATACATACAGGTGCCACTTTAACTGCAAATTAAGATTTATTATTCAAATCAATACAATGTATTTAGTAACATGCATGGCACCGTTACCTGTTGTAAGATCTCCCGTTGCTTCTTCTCGGACACTGCTCTTTTCTCCATCTCAGTCCCTGTCTCCATGGCGATGGTCAGGGCTGATTGATAGTGAGATTTGGCCTGGTCCAGTTTACCCAGTGCCTGGTAGGAATCAGCTATGCATTGGTGTGCTGTTATCTGTACTGTCTTGTCTCCATCCTCTTGGCTCATCTTGAGGTATTTCTGATGCCACTCCAGAGCAGCCTCGTTATCCTGCATGTCATGACAAGCCAGTCCGAGTCTGTTGTAAGTCAGTCTCTCCTTCTCCTTCCTCCCCAAGTCTTTAGCTAGAGCCAACATCTCTGTGTAGTACTTGTGTGATTCCTGTGGTTCATGTAGCTGTTTCCTGTGTAAATCACCCAGGCTGAGGTAAGTGTCCATCTGTTCCTGTTTGTTTCCTGTCTCCATGGCGATGTTCAGGGCTGACTGATAGTGAGATCTGGCCTGGTCCAGTTTACCCAGTGCCTGGTATGAAAGAGCTATGATTTGATGTGCTGCTATCTGTTGTGTCTTGTTTCCACTTTCTTGGAGCATCTCAAGACACTTTTGAAACCACTCCAGCGCTGCCTGATGTTCCCCCATGGCAAGGTAGGCTTCTCCTAGTGTACTATACGCCACTCTCTGGTTATATACGTCTCTCAGCTGCTTGGCTAGCGCGAGAGCCTGTTCATAGTACTGGATGGATGTACGTGGGGAGTGGAGTTGTTCCCTCTGCAAGTCACCAATCCAGAAGTAAACTTGCATCTCATCATGTAGATCCCCTGTCTCCTGTGCCAGCTGTAAGGCTGTGTCAAGGTGGGAAGTTGCCTGCTCAAGTTTACCCAGTAACCTGTATGTATTACCCACATTTCCATTTGCTGCTATCTGTTCTTTTTTGTCTCCGCTTTCTTGACTCGCCTCCAGGTCTTTCTGACGCCATTCCAGTGCAACCGCAAACACCCCCATCTCATTGTGGGCGTGTCCTAATCTATTGTAAGCCTCTTTCTCCTGACGCCTGTCTTCCAACTGCCTGGCTAGTGCGAGGTGCTGTTCATAATACTGGATGGATGCACGTGGGGAGTGGAGTTGTTCCCTGTGTAAATCACCCAGGGTGAGGTAAGTATCCATCTGTTCCTGTTTGTTTCCTGTCTCCATGGCGATGGTCAAGGCTGACTGATAGTGAGATCTGGCCTGATCCAGTTTACCCAGTGCCGTGTAGGAACGAGCTATGTTTTGCTGTGCTGTTATCTGTTCAGTCTTGTCTCCATCCTCTTGGCCCATTTTTAGGTTCTTCAAATGCCACTCCAGAGCTGCCTCGTTATCCTTCATGTTCTCACAAGCCAGTCCGAGTCTGTTATAAGCCAGCCTCTCCTTATCCTTTTTCTCCAAGTCTTTAGCCAGTGCCAACATCTCTGTGTAGTACTTGTGTGAGGCCTGTGGTTCATGTAGCTGTTCCCTGTGTAAATCACCCAGGCTGAGGTAAGTGTCCATCTGTTCCTGTTTGTTTCCTGTCTCCATGGCGATGGTCAGGGCTGATTGATAGTGAGATCTGGCCTGGTCCAGTTTACCCAGTGCTTTGTAGGAAGCAGCTATGTTTTTATGTGGTGTTAACTGCTTAGTCTTGTCTTCATCCTCTTGCCTTATCTTTAGGTCCTTCTCGTCCCACTCCACAGCTGTCTCGTACTCCTCCATCGCCGAATGGGCCTGTCCCAGCCTGTTGTAAGCTACTCCCTCCTCATGCTTGTCCCCCAACTGCCTGGCTAGTGCGAGAGCCTGTTCATAATACTGGATGGCTGTACGTGGGGAGTGGAGTTGTTCCCTCTGCAAGTCACCCATCTTACAGTAAACATCCATCTGTCCTTGTTGATTGTCTGTCTGCTTTGCCATCTCTAACGCTGTGTCGAAGTGGGATGTTGCCTGTTCGATTTTTCCAAGTACTCCGTATGCCAGTCCCATAGCCGCATGCGCTGTTACCTCTTCTTTCTGGTTTCCTCTTTCTTGACTTATCTTCAGGTGCTTCTGATACCACTCTAGAGCTGCTTCATACTCCCTCATACCATTGTGGGCCAGTCCCAACCTGTTGTAACCCACACCCTCATTATGCCTGTCCCCCAACTGCCTGGCTAGTGCGAGATACTGTTCATAGTACTGGATGGCTGTACGCGGGGAGTGGAGTGGGATCCTATGCATGTCACCAATCTTATGGTAGACACCCATCTGTTCATGTTGCTCCCCTGTCTGCTCTGCTATCTGCAAGGCTGTGCTGTGGTGAGATGTTGCCTGGTCCAGTTTACCCAGAAGCCTGTAGGTACAACCAAGATTTGTGTGTGCTCTAATCTGTTGTCTACTGTCTCCATTATCTTTACTAATATCTAGGTGCTTCTGATACCACTTTAAAGCCTTTTCATACTCCCCCATCTCGTAATGGACCAGTCCCAGTCTCTCGTAAGCCACAGCCTCTTCAACACAGTTCGTCAACTGTCTGGCTAGTGCGAGGTGCTGTTCATAATACTGGATGGCTGTACGTGGGGAGTGGAGTTGATCCCTCTGCAAGTCACCCATCTTACAGTAAACATCCATCTGTCCATGTCGGTTCTCTGTCTGCTGTGCCAGCTGTAAGGCTGTGTCGAAGTGGGATGTTGCCTGTTCGATATGTCCAAGTAATCTGTATGCCTCACCCACATCCACGTGCGCTGTTACCTCTTCTTTCTTGTGTCCACTTTCTTGACTTAACTTCAGGTACTTCTGATACCACTCTAGAGCTGCTTCATACCCCCCCATGTCATAATGGGCCAGTCCCAACCTGTTGTAACCCACTCCCTCCTCACGCGTGTCCCCCACCTGCCTGGCTAGCGCAAGGTGCTGTTCATAATACTGGATGGATGTACGTGGGGAGTTGAATTTTTCCCTCTGCATGTCACCCATGTGCATGTAAACACTAATCTGCCCATACTCGTCCCCATTTTCCTGAGCCATCTGTAAGGCTGTGTCAAGGTAGGACTTTGCCTCTTGCACTTTACCCAAGAAAACACCAACATTCATGTGTGCTGTTATCTGATCTTTCTTGTCTGTACATTCTAATGTCATCTTCATGCACTTCTGAGACCACTCCAGCGCTAGCTCGTTATCTTGCATTCCCTCACAAGCCAGACCCAGTCTGTTGTAAGCTAACATTTCCCAATATTTGCTCCTTAACTCCGTTGCTAGAGACAGCATCTTTGGGTAGTGCTTCTGAGATAATTGTGGTTCTTTTAGCTGTTGTCGATGCAAGTCCCCCAGCTTACAGTGAATATCCATCTCCTGAATCTTGTTTTCTGTCTTCCTAGCCAAACGCAAGGCTGTTTTGTAATCAGTTTTTGCCTCTGATACTTTACCTGACAATGTTAATGATGATGCTAGGTTTTTGTAAGCGACACAAATGTAAACTTCATCCCCAACTACATCTCTACAGATCTCCAGAACTCTCTCATGGTTGCTAGTGGCTTCCTCGTGCTTACCTAACATGTCATATGTCAACCCTAGTCTGTTATGGGCCTTAGCTTGTTTGTTGCAATCTGACAGTGACTTAGAACACTCTAGCATTCTCTGGTAATATTGCAGCGCTAACTGTAAGTCGTATAGTTTATCCCTATAGAGATCACCTATCTGACAGTACAGGACAAACTGTTTCTCTTGGTCTGCCATCACTGAAGGCGTGTCCAGCTCAGCAAGGAGGGTCTCCAACCTGGAATTGGCATCCTGTACATCTGGAGAATAGGAGAAGGCATTTTAACAGATTAGTTTTTACAATTCCTCAAAAGCACCACACTTTCATTTGTATTCGTGTGCATATTTCAAGCGAATAAAGAAATGTGTTGGAAATACTGCATTCTTATGTGATGGAAATGCTGTATTCTAAATATGTGTATTGAGTACTGTACTGTAATATGCCACATTGATATCTAGTCCAGCTATTAATATAAACGTAAAACAGACTCTACCTGTAGATGAGTCCGGTTCACTGGGTCCTAATGCCTTCATAGGTTCATCCATCAGTCGCACCAGTTCTCTGATGTGCAGTGAGGCCAGCTCGGAGGTTTCACAAGGTATGTCTGTGTCCTCTGGTGCTTCTGTTGTTTGTCGATAATCTGCTGGCATAAAACAGTAGTGATAATTAAGTGTTAAGCTTCGCTGCAAATACTGCAAAGCAATCAATGAATTAAGACTTGTCATTTGTCTACCATACAATGCAAAGTCCCTGCCTGTCTAAATATTCCTGTTATTAAAAACAAGCTTTAAGGCCTGACTGACCTGGTTTGTCTGAAGCACCAGGAGGGTTTTGGACGGAGCTAGAGATGATCTCCTTGGCTTCTGTGTTTTCTGGTTCGCTATCTTCGGATGCCTTGTCTCTTGTAACGGTCACTGCACTGGTTCTTAGCTCCTCTTCTGATGCGTTGGATTCTGAGGTCATGGCTGTGGTCTCATGGATTTCTCTCCCTGTAGGATGGTAATGGATGGACATGTGGTGGATTGAGGAAGATTCCAGGTGGATCATTATTTACAACACTTAAGCAGATAGATGGGTCAGTTTGCAAGGGTGTGTGTGTGTGTGTGTGTGTGTGTGTGTACGTGCTTGTGCGTGTTTGTGTGGTTGGGATAAGTTAAAATTATAGTGAAGTACTAGTTTGTCATATCAGACAGTGGGTCTATTGAGTCATGGATAGAATCCCTGCTATTGGGGATGCACTAGACAGTCGTAATACCTACCTTCCATTTTGTGCTCTTGCTCAAGACGTTCCGCTTCATTTGCTAACTTTCCCTTTCCGAGACATCTTAGAACCTGCACAAGCAATCCCAGATTTCCCCTTCCAATCGTATCATTGTCTACTAACATGTTAAAGATTTCTAGTGGTGTTGCTTTCTCAACCTTTCCCTTGCCAAGAATTTGATCGACAGCTAGCAAGGACCTAAGATTTCTAACTTCATCCTCTGTCAGGTTGTCAGAAATCTTGAGGTAGAACTGGGCCAGTCTGGAAAGCTGAGCCATGGCTGGTGTAGTCTTCAGCTGTGACTGCCTTGCTTAACTCATCCGTCCTGAAAGGCAAAATGCGTAACTTTAAACATGCATCTCACATACTCAATGACCATAATGTACTATTAGGAATTCATCACACAATCTGAATTTGATTTAAGGTACCACGAATAGGCTTAGTGTTTTTTTGTTAAAGCACATAAAAGAAAATACAAGACAGCGATGGCGGCGCACTCAAGTTGATAACACTTATATAAGCACCGCCATCGAAAATAAGATGATTAACAGAGATATAATACTACATAAAAATACAAAGAAATATACACAATTTAAACAAACAATACAAAGTAGACATATTGGAGACAAATTAGATATAACTAAATGCGCTGTTCCCCACCCCGTTACATTTCAGGAAGGACTCAACTACTTGTAAATCAGGAGGGTACAAAACGGTTACTTTGAGTTATAAAATCTTAGGTGAGACACATAATTTCACAAATAATTTTGATGTTGGTGTTTCTGTTGCATCGTTAAACCTTAAGATTTTCTAGATGAGTTGGTACCAGGGGGTGGGAACCCTTGAACGAATGCCTAATGTAATAGTTTACCACATAAATTGGCTGTACGTGTCATTAACTGAGAAAGGTGTGTTTTGGAGACCTTTGACCTACACCCCATGAATGTCCCGTGACGACGTTTCTGATAAGGTGGTTTGTTTTCCCCCATTTTGTAATGTTTGGAAAACGGTATCGATCTGAACAAAATAAGTAGGAAGAAAGAAACGAACATATCAATACACCTTTTCGGATACACTGTGTAAGATTTAACTTTTTTGAACTGTTTTTTTCGTGTGTGTCTCAACATGTGTGCGTGATCGCGTTAAGTCAACATGAGCACAGTAGTTACTGAGGCAGTCAACTTTATTTGCACCGAATCAAAATGTACTTAACTTTTGGTATCCAATACTCGCAAAAAAACCCTCACCTGTGCTTACGTTGTACGTCAGAAAATATATGTACTTGTTTTGTCAAGGAATGTTTCTTACCATGCAGCGTGGCATGTTGCAACAAAAGTCACATGCTTGTAGTTATATTTGCCAAGTGTATTTTTAACCCTTGGAGTTTTTGTAATGTATGTTTCATCAAACCATGCTCTTTTATTCCTTTGACCTACACAGGAAAAATATTTACTTGTTTTGTCAAGGAATATCTCATACTGTGTAGCGTTCTTGTTGTTTCAAAAGTCACATCGTGGTTGTAGTTGTTTCTCCAAGTGTATCGTTAACCCTTGGAGTTTTTGTAATGTATGTTTCATCCAGCCAGCCATGCTCTTTTATTCCTTTTACCTACACCTCTGTTATTGAATTCTTGTATTTGCAAAGTTGTTTGTACTAGAAGACATGTTTAAAAATATTAAAATATTAGCTTATTGTGTTTAGTGTACAAACGTGCAAACATGGGCTGTTGTGATGAGGTCACATCTAAGCCGCCATCTTGTTTAACCCAAGCAAACAGTTCCAAGTTATGGTTTACTTTGTGGCGACTTTGTAGTTTCTAAGGTCTTAACAAGTACAGTCAAACCTGCACTAGAGGTCACCATTGTATAGTGGTCACCTGGCCATAGTAGTCACTTTTTGTCGGCCACTTGTATTTTCCCATTGGCCTAAGCATTAAGAATTGTAGTTATGACTTTCACCTGTCCAACGCGGCCAATGATAATCATCAACACTCGTATTGCGGTAACGGCCAGCCATAACCCGACCACGGCGGCGGCCACAATCTTTAGATTTCCCTACTACACCAACAAAATGTGGACTCATGGTTCACTTAGTGTTGGGATTGTAGTTCACGAGTCTTTTTAATACCAAGTGCATATTTTCCAACTTTACACTTACATATTTGTTAAGCGTATTTTTAACCCTTAGAGACTATGTAATGTGTATTTTTTCAAGCTGTGCTCCTTTTTTTCCGTTGACTAACACCAGTTCCAGACAGTAAGTCAATTTTGATTCTGTTGTCGAATTAATCTGTACAACTGTCCATACAGAAAGACATGTTTTGATTTCCCGTTGTTAATCTAAAAGAAGCTGGCGTGCTCACGGTACAACGTGTACACAGGAGCTGTTGTGATGATTTCCCATATTTACTCTGGGCAAACAGCTACAGGTCATGGTTTACATAGTGCTAAAATTGTAGTTTAACCTTATGAGATGTTTCTTGGGTTCACATAGAATCGTAAAAGGGCAGTGTAAGAGTTTAACTGCTTCATTAGAGATTATATGTAGGGAATATTGCCGCTATTTCCCAATATACGAAGTAACACAGACAAAACTATTTTATTTACATATTATTACAAGTCTAAGGTGAACAATTTAAGATGGCGAAAACTTAGAATCGTAGCATTTGTTTGTAAGTTGAAGGTCATGATAGATTCAATGTAAGGGAAAACTGCTGTAAATGTCCCCATACATGCAGCAAATCAGACCAAACAATTATCTAATATACTTCTTACCACAAGATAAACGATTTCAGAAGCTGAAAGCCTAAACATATTAATAATAACTTAGCACTATTTCTGACGGATCGACATTGTCTATGGCCTTGATGAGTTACCGTCATATGAAGTTAACCAATGGCTAAGGTCAAGACATCACTTTTTATGGTCAAATATTTGTAATAGTACGAACGGTATTGGCCCCGTGAATAATTTCATCAGGTCGGTGAATGACTGAATAGCAAAGTTCTTTATTCACAACCACTTGTTTAACAAGAGCAGACGTTTATCATGGCGATGATTACTGATATTGTTACGGTAGTATTATTATTTTTCAATATACAAATACATCGCGTGCAACACAGTCATAGTCTAACACTTGAGGTCAAACAAATCGATATGCCCCTCCCCCAGTCTACAGCCCCTAACCACCCCTCTCAACAGAACCGATCCTTGAAAATGTAGAACACTCCTTAACAGATGAGGTGTTTTGAACGGATGAGGTGTTTTGCAAACGTAACGTGACATCTGAGTGATTTCCCACTTAACTACTCACACTTATACCAAGTATTACCGGTATTTTATCGGTGTAAATGAGTCAAACGTAATGTCTCTAATTCATTTACTATAGCTAGTGCATAGTAGCTAGGCTGGAGTCGCTACACAATGTGGGTTCAAAACAGACAAACTTTTTTCTTACGCTTTTTGTTGTCTTTGCATGTTACCACTCTCTTTCATAACATTAATATTTTGTTAAAACTTCTAACAACAGACGATGCCATGAAAAGTTACAAAATAACCTTTGGACCTTACTTTGTACAGTTAGTTTTAGTTCTTTGAATCGTGTCAACAGAACGTACTGTAACATGTTCGACAAACGTTAACACCAATCAGTCTTACATATAAATATGGCCTCCTTCAGTTTTACATGTACTTAGATAAGTAGGGCGATTCCCTTCGGTACTCACTTTTAGAGCGAAGATACCCGCCCTAAAAATTTTCTCATGAATGTGAGGTGCAATGTTGGTGAAAGTTGGGAAAGAACCTTTGACCCTTACTTTGTACAGTTAGTCTTTAGTGCTTTGAATCGTGTCAACAGAACATACTGCAGCATATTCGACAAAAGTTAGCAACAATCTAAGTCTTACAGGTACTTAGATGAGTAGGACAATTGCCTTCCGTACTCACGTTTAGACGGAAGAAGCCTGCAACTTTTCTCGTGGACGTCAGGTTCGGAACTTGGGCTGTTTTATGCACACGTCTCCCTTGCCCTGTGGCATGCTGGGATATTAGCTAAATTTTAACCTGGGATTTTATGGTGAGCTCATATCACGCTTAATTTACCATGACGTCATGTGTTGTTTTAAAGTTCACGTGTTCACCATGACGCTAAGTTTGCTCATATAATCTCCAAGCAGATCCTACGGTGGCAAGGCAGTCTCCAATCGGGCAAGCAGTGCCTTTGGTGGCTAATGGACACTGCTTGGCCGATTGAAGACTGCCTTGCCACCGTAGGATCTGCTTGGAGATTATGCCCAGAGTGGTCTTTGGCCCCGGAGTGTTTGCAATGTGTTTATGATAAATGGCTGGACCCTTACTTTGTACTATTTAATACATTGTATGTATAAGGAGGTTAGACTGTGTATGCTGAGTGTCAAAGGTGAAGGCCCCGAGACATAAACAGAATATTTGCATTTTGCGTTGCTACGTTTTGAAGGAGGTGGGCGGGGCTATGGGATCCTCTGACGCGTTTTGTTTACCTCTATTAGCCCCAGGCCTTAACCTTTTAAACTCTTCTTTTTGACCGTTGGCATGTCTTCTTTTATTTGTGACCCTCCTTTTTGGTTTAAGAGCTGAATTTAAACACCACAGTGCGATGAGTTTCTTGTTTTTCTCGAGGAATAGTTTACTTCAGTAGCACTGCTGTAATTTCTAGTAAGATTCTTGATCTTTTAATGGGTCAAATAATGTTGAATATACTATGTAGACCAGACGCTTAACTGGTAAATAAATCACAAATAATACCCAAAGGATATTATGCAATTGTATTTTCCGCATCATTTGACAGTCCAGTGACTTTGCAGTCACAGACAAGACATGTTTTAATTGCCCGTTGTTAATCTAAAAGAAGCTGGTGTGCTCACGGTACAAACGTGTACACAGGAGCTGTTGTGATGATATCCCATATTTACTCTAGGCGAACAGTAACAGGTTATGGTTTACATATTGCTAAAATTGTAGTTTAACCTTATGAGATGTTTCTTGGGTTCACACAGAATCGTAAAGGCAGTATAAGATTTTATCTGCTTCATTGGGGATGATATGTAGGAAAATTGCTGAACTTTCCCCCACATACGAAGTAACACAGACAGAACTATAATCTTATTTACATATTATTACAAGTCTAAGGTGAACAATTTAAGACGGCGATGACTTAGAATCGTAGTATTTGCTTGTAAGTGGAAGGTCTTATTAAACTTTTAAAATGCTTCTTCGATTAAAAACAAAGTTTTAAAGGGCAAGGCTCTAGCTGCTTCATGATAGATTCAATATAAGGGAAAACAGCTGTAATTGCAACCATCACCTCACCTCATAGTCCAGCGGCATAGCTGGAAAAATCAGCCGAATTGTGCACTTTTGTCTAAAAGCACCAAATTTGGCACACAGGTAGTTGAACATATTCTACTCAAATCTGGATATGGAGCCATTTTCATTTCTGCCCAGGAGCGCCGTGACGTCACCTTAAATTTAGAACACCTATCCATTGACCTCGTTTGTATTGTAGTTATTGTATTGTAGTTATTGTATTGTAGTTATTGTATTGTAGTTGTTGTATTGTAGCTGACCTCGTTATTATTGAATTGTAACCATATATGCAGCAAATCAGACCAAACAATTATCTTATCTACTTCTTACCACAAGACAAACAATTTCAGACACTGAAAGCCTCAACATATCAGTAATGCCTTAGCACTATTCCTAACGGATTGACATTGTTTATGGCCTTGATAAGTTACTGTCATATGAAGTTAACCAATAGCTAAGGTCAAAACCTCATTTTTTTATTGTCAAATATTTGTAATAATAGGAACGGTATTGGCCCCGTGAATAATTTCATCAGGTCGGTAAATGAGTAAATAGCAAAGTTCTTTATTCACAACCACTTGTTTAACAAGAACAGACGTTTTGATGACCGTTTGCCATCTTTATCATGCCGATTATTACTGATATTTTTACAGTAGTATTATTTTTTTTCAATATACAAATACATCGCGTGCAACACAGTCATAGTCTAACACTTGAGGTCAAACAAATCGATATTTTCCTCCCCCAGTCTACAGCCCCTAACTGCCCTAACCACCCCTCCCTGCAGAACCGATCCATGAAAATATAGAACACTCCTTAACAGTTGGGGTGTTTTGGAAACGTAACGTGACATCTAAATAATTTCCCATTTAAAACTACTCACACTTATACGAGGTATTACCGGTATTTCATCGGTGTAAATGAGTCAAACGTAAGGTCTCTAATTCATTTACTATAGCTAGTGCATAGTCGCTAGGCTGGAGTCGCTACACGGTGTAGGTTTAAAACAGACAAACTTACGATTTTTGTTGTCTTTGCATGTTACCACCCTCTTTCATAACATAAATATTTTGTTAAAACTTCTAACAACAGACGATGCTATGAAAGTTGCAAAAATAACCTTTGGACCTTACTTTGTACAGTTAGTTTTAGTTCTTTGAATCGTGTTAACAGAACACACTGTAACATGTTCGACAAACGTTAACACCAATCAGTCTTACATATAAATATGGCCTCCTTCAGTTTTACATGTACTTAGATAAGTAGGTCGATTGCCTTCGGTACTCACTTTTAGAGCGAAGAAACCCGCCCTAAAATTTTCTCGTGAACGTGAGGTGCAATGCTGGTGAAAGTTGGGAAAGAACCTTTGACCCTTACTTTGTACAGTTAGTTTTAGTGCTTTGAATCGCGTTAACAGAACACACTGCAACATGCTCCACAATAGTTAACATCAATCAGTCTTACAGGTACTTAGATGAGTAGGACGATTGCCTTCCGTACTCACGTTTAGACGGAAGAAGCCTGCAACTTTTCTCATGGACGTCAGGTGCGGGACTTGGGCAGTTTTATGCACACGTCTCCCTTGCCTTGTGGCATGCTGGGACATTAGCTAATTTTAACCTGGGGTTTTATGGTGAGCTCATAACATGTTTAACTTCCCATGACGTCATGTGTTGTTTTAAAGGTCACGTGTTCGCCTCGACGCTAAGTGTTTGCTCATATAATCTCCAAGCAGATCCTACGGTGGCAAGGCAGTACTTAATGGGCAAACAGTGCCATTGGTGACTAATGGACACTGATTGGCCGATTTTATGCTGCCTTGCCACCGTAGGATCTGCTTGGAGATTATGCCCGGAGTGGTCTTTGGCCCCGGAGTGTTTGCAATGTGTTTATGATACCAGGCTGGGTACTTACTTCCAACTATTGAACGCATTGTATGTATAGGGAGGTTAGACTGCGCTGATACCAGGCTGGACCCGTACACAAGAAAGACTGCGTATGCCCAGTGCCAAAGGTGAAGGACTCCTACAGCTACTTACTAAAGATAAAAGTCCACATCTATTCTTAGAAACAGTCTAGGGTGGAAGTAAAACCACATGCACTTCAGGTGTTTTTTCTTCCATTTCTTCATCAGATTACATCCTGTAGGTAAAAATGCTGTCTTGAGTTGTTTGTGCTGTTTTAACCAGAGTCATCCTGTTTAATGTATCTTTTTTCTGCTGCAGGTAGGATATATATAGAGAGAAGGAGGGACTCAAAATATTTTTTAACGTGTCCTAGGATTTGAAGACTCTTCAAGATCAGTGGCAATACTTCATTTTTTGTACCTCGCGTTTTAATTTGGGTTATTGGTAAAGTGTGCACAAACTCGAATTTGATTTATTTATTGTTAAACAGAAAAATTGAGTTAGGCACGAAGTTTCTTGCATGCAGTAAAGCATAACGTGCCTAATTGCATCCCTAAATATTTATTATTATTATCATTATTATAGTTATTATTATTATTATCAATTATGTTTTTTGTTACAATGGGGGGGAGGGGAACTCGTACAAGCCATATGGCTTCTTTTCTGCCCCTGGCACATTTATTTTGTATAGTTTATTTAGTTCCTATTCTTTGTTTCATTCGAATATCGACTTTCATTTTCTGTATTTCGTTCTTTTATGTGCAAAATAAGATAAACAAACAAACAAAAAGAAATAGGAATAAATCTACATTGACCAATCAGGATACAAAAACAAGGGGGCTAAAGTGGTCATCAGTGGTTGTGACGGGTATTTCTGGGGTACGGTTACATTCCGTCGTACAAACACTAATGTGGCCTTGGCTGTTAGTGTATTGACGTGTGTCTTGGGAAATCAAGATCCCCAGGTACGGGTGGGGAGTACAGACTTCTAGCGGTTCTGAAAACATGTTGTACAGGTATTGAGGTGAGCATTTGGACTTATGTACATGAATGACGCAACATTTCTTCACATTAAACCTGAGCTGCCATATGTCAGACCATTCGGCCAGTGTGTTAGATCTAGCTGGTCCTGTTTGTTCTCTATCGGTCTGTATACTAAGCAGTCATCTGTAAACAACCTAATCTGTGAAGTAGTCGCCTTGATAATGATAATGTAATAGATAGCAGCTCCGTGTATAAAGAGAGAAGACAGAATAAAGATTCAGACCATGTCTATTTGACATTCTCTTTTTTCCCAAAAGCAAAGTGTCAATAATGGATGATAAATTCAAAGAGCTACAAATTACAAAGTAATTAGCTTGAATTTTTATGAACAGTAGTATAAACTTTTACATTAAACGATTAAACAAGTCTTACAAATGTACCATCTCTGAGATAACGTATCTGTGTGTACATCACAAAACCATGAAACATAAGCCATTCATCTGAATGTCATTAGAGCATAAACATGCATTACACCCTTAATGTTGGGTATAATAAGAGACCTTTAAGAGGCCTTTAAGAAACATATTTTTCAGTTACTTAAACACTGAACAAATGAAATACAAGATGTGGAATTAGTACATTTTAGTGTACTGTAGCGACATGGACAAAGAGTGATCTCCAATTCAATGACACAAACCTTACTCTCATCTGAAGCTAACATGGCAAACCATGTCTAGGTAAAAACTGCGCTATACAGCTGAATTTACAGAAAGATGCCTTTATCTGCGCTGCACTTTACAAGTATCTATGATTGGTCACTTTCAGAATATACATAGTATGGAGGACATTGTCTAGGCTGATAAACGTCTGATCTACTATAAGTCTTATGAGGGCGGCTGGAAGCTTTGGATGTTTTTTTAAAAAGTTTTCCATCCTGAGGTTCCCCACAACTGAAACTTTTCCCAGATGGACTTATATATTGACCTTTCGGCATTTTATTTATGTCATTTGATTTGTATCATGCACAGGATATAACAAGTAACATTCCCCAATGGCTGCTTGAACATTTACTGGATTATTGAATTAACGAACAGCTGGGTAGCCTGTTCACAAATGGTTTAAGAAACAGTTTAGGTGACTTTCTGTTATTTGCATAAGTTTATCATTTAATTGATTTATGTATTCTTCACATTGTCCTGGCCTTTTTATATCCATGACTCCATGATAACAAAGGGGAGCAGACGCCTCTTTCTGTTAAGCCGACTGCGAAGAGCTGGTCTCCCACCAGTCGACCTTACGGCCATCTACTGCGGGTATGTTCGACCTCTGTTGGAATACGCAGTCCCTGTTTGGAACGCTGCCCTTAACAACAAGCAAATCATCAGACTGGAACGCGTGCAGAAGCGGGCGTGCAGAATCATGCTGGGTCGGCAATACACCACATATAAGGACGCCTTGCGGACATTGAGCCTACAGTCTCTTTCCGATCGCAGACATGACCTCGGTCTGAACTTCGCAAACAAAGTAAGACGGTCGGCACGGTTCTCCTCCTGGTTACCTCTGACTAGAGGTGAACAGCACGGCCGGCGGCTGAGAAACTCACTTCACTACTCTTACGCTAGAGGTACCAAAAGATACACCACGAGTGCAAAACCCATGCTGGCCAAACTCCTTGGCGGACTAGAAAACTGAACATTACTTGCACTGGTCTGTAGATCTACTAGTCTAATGATGTCGTACAGACTGACCATGTTTTTGTTTTCAATTGCGTTGATTGCCAAGGATGTTATTTGCACAGACCATATAACTTACGGCACTGATTTTATCGTACTATTGTAATAATATAACTTACGATGTGCTGATTTTATCATACTATTATAACTTACTGTGCTGCCTTTACCGTATTTAGTATTGTAAATTTCGGCGTAATTCAGTGTTTTCTTACTGCAATGCCGATTTGCTATATGTGTTCAATAAACCAATTACTTACATCATGAATGGCCTGTGTTGTTAGTAAATTAGCATTTATTTTTGCCTTCTATGACAGCAGTTTGTATTTTCCTTCTTTAAAAATATATAAAAAAAAACCTTCATGTTTCTTTTATGAAAAAGTGTTTGTGTTTCCACACATTATCTGATTTATTCATTCAGTGTGTGTGGTTAGGACTCGACACTGTTACAGACTGGCTGGCTTTTTGGCAATTGCAATGTTCTGTTGTTTGTTCCCTGTCTCCATGGCGATAGTAGAACATTTAGAATCTACGTGAATAATCACTATTATGGTTTCCTCTCCCTCATAATCCTAACAAACTGGAATTTGCGTTTTTCAATTAAGTCATACAGTCTTGTAATGATTTGTTACAGAAGCAGCATTCATCCATCCTAACTTTCCTTAGCTGGGTTTACAGCTTTGGCGTCCTGACATCTTCTTGCGGATTTTTTTCTGTTCCTGTTTGCTTCCTGTCTCCTTGGCGATAGCCGTGGCTGGCTGGGAGAAAGAAGTCGCCTGGTCCAGTTTACTCAGTGCCTCCGTAATATCCTCCTGTTCCTGTTTATTTCCTGTCTCCATGGCGATGTCCAGGGCTGACTGATAGTGAGATCTGGCCAGGTCCAGTTTACCCAATGCTTTGTAGGAAGCAGCTATGTTTTTGTGTGCTGTTATGTGTACAGTCTTGTCTTCATCCTCTTGGCTCATCTTCAGGTACTTCTGATGCCACTCCAGAGCTGCTTCGTTATCTTGCATGTTTCCACAAGCCAGTCCGAGTCTGTTGTAAGCCAGTCTCTCCTTGTCCTTCCTCTCCAAGTCTTTAGCCAGTGCCAACATCTCTGTGTAGTACTTGTGTGAGGCCTGTGGTTCATGTAGCTGTTCCCTGTGTAAATCACCCAGGCGGAGGTAAATGTCCATCTGTTCCTGTTTGCTTCCTGCCTCCATGGCGATGGTCAGGGCTGATTGATAGTGAGATCTGGCCAGGTCCAGTTTACCCAGTGCCTGGTATGAAAGAGCTATGTTGTGATGTGCTGCTATCTGTTTTGTCTTGTTTCCACTTTCTTGGAGCATCTCAAGACACTTTTGGAACCACTCCAGCGCTGCCTGATGTTCCCCCATGTCATAGTAGGCCTGTCCTAGTGTACTGTAAGCCACTCCCTGATTATATACGTCTTTCAACTGCCTGGCTAGCGCGAGGGCCTGTTCATAATGCTGGATGGATGTACGTGGAGAGTGGAGTTGCTCCCTCTGCAAATCTCCAATCCAGAAGTAAATCTGCATCTCCTCATATTGATTCCCTGCCTCCTGTGCCATCTGTAAGGCTGTGTTGAAGTGGGATGTTGCCTGGTCAAGTTTTCGCAGTAACCTGTATGCATTTCCCACATTCGTGTGTGCTGTTATCTGTTTTTTCTTGTCTCCGTTTTCTTGACTCGTCTTCAGGTCCTTCTGATGCCACTCCAGTGCTGTCTCATACTCCCCCATATCACAGTGGGCCTTTCCCAACCTGTTGTAAGCCATTTCCTCCTTACGCCTGTCTTCCAACTGCCTGGCTAGTGCGAGGTGCTGTTCATAATACTGGATGGCTGTACGTGGGGAGTGGAGTTTTTCCCTGTGTAAATCACCCAGGCTGAGGTAAGTATCCATCTGTTCCTGTTTGTTTCCTGTCTCCATGGCGATGGTCATGGCTGACTGATAGTGAGATCTGGCCTGGTCCAGTTTACCCAGTGCCTTGTAGGAAGCAGCTATGTTTTGATGTGCTGTTATCTGTTCAGTCTTGTCTCCATCCTCTTGCATTATCTTCAGGTCCTTCTGATGCCACTCCAGAGCTGACTCGTTATCCTGCATGTTTCCACAAGCCAGTCCGAGTCTGTTGTAAGCCTGTCTCTCCCTGTCCTTCCTCCTCAAGTCTTTAGCTAGAGCCAACATCTCCGTGTAGTACATGTGTGATTCTTGTGGTTCATGTAGCTGTTTCCTGTGTAAATCACCCAGGCGGAGGTAAATGTCCATCTGTGCCTGTTTGTTTCCTGTCTCCTTGGCGATGTTCAGGGCTGACTGATAGTGAGATCTGGCCTGGTCCAGTTTACCCAGTGCCTGGTATGAAAGAGCTATGTTTTGATGTGCTGCTATCTGTTGTGTCTTGTTCCCACATTCTTGGAGCATCTCAAGACACTTTTGGAACCACTCCAGCGCTGTCTGATGTTCCCCCATGGCAAGGTAGGCCTGTCCTAGTGTACTGTAAGCCACTCCCTGATTATATACGTCTCTCAGCTGCTTGGCTAGCGCGAGAGCCTGTTCATAGTACTGGATGGATGTACGTGGGGAGTGGAGTTGTTCCCTTTGCAAGTCACCCTTAAATAGGTTAACCTGCATTTCCTCATGTATATCCCCTGTCTGCTGTGCCAGCTGTAAGGCTGTGTCGAAGTGGGATGTTGCCTGGTCAAATTTCCCCAGTATCCTGTATACATTGCCCACACTCCTGTGTGCCGGTATCTCTTCCTTCTTGACTCCGCTTTCTTGGCTTGTCTTCAGGTGCTTCTGATGCCTCTCCAGCGCTGTTTCATACTCCCTCATATCAACATGGGTGTCTCCCAACCTGTTGTAAGCCACTCCCTCCTGACGCCTGTCCCCCAACTGCCTGGCTAGTGCGAGGTACTGTTCATAATACTGGATGGCTGTACGTGGGGAGTGGAGTTGTTCCCTTTGCAAGTCACCCATCCAGAAGTAAACCTGCATCTGTCCATGTAGATCTCCTGTCTGCCTTGCCATCTGTAAGGCTGTGTCGAAGTGAGATGTTCCCTCGTCAAGTTTTCCCAGTAATGTATATGTGTTACCCACACGTGCGTACGCTAATACTTGGTCTTTTGTATGTCCAAATTCTTGGCTCATCTTCAGCTCTTTCTGATGCCACTCCAGAGCTGCTTCATACTCTCCCAACTCAAAGTAAGCCCATCCCATTTTGTTGTAAGCCACTCCCTCCTGACGCCTGTCGCCCAACTGCCTGGCTAGTGCGAGGTGCTGTTCATAATACTGGATGGATACACGTGGGGAGTGGAGTTGTTCCCTCTGCAAGTCACCCATCTTACAGTAAACATACATCTGTCCATGTTGGTTCTCTGTCTGCTGTGCCAGCTGTAAGGCTGTCTCGAAGTGGGATGTCGCCTGTTCGATTTTTCCAAGGAACCTGTATGCGTTACCCACATCCGCGTGCGCTGTTACCTCTGCTTTCTTGTCTTCAATTTCTTGACTAATCTTCCGGTGCTTCTGATAACAGTCTAGAGCTGCTTCATACTCTATCATATCAACATAGGCGTCTCCTAACCTGTTGTAAGCCCATCCCTCCCCACGCCTGTCCCCCAACTGCCTGGCTAGTGCGAGATACTGTTCATAGTACTGAATGGATGTACGTGGGGAGTGGAGTTGTATCCTATGCATGTCACCAATGTTACGGTAGACACCCATCTGTTCATGTTGATCCCTTGTCTGTTCTGCTATCTGCAAGGCTGTGCTGTGGTGAGATGTTGCCTGGTCCAGTTTACCCAGAAGTCTGTAGGTACAACCAAGATTTGTGTGTGCTCTAATCTGTTGTCTATTGTCCCCATTATCTTGGCTCAAATCTAGGTGCTTCTGATACCACCCCAAAGCCTTCTCATACTCCCCCATCTCGTAATGGGCCAGTCCCAGTCTCTCGTAAGCAACCGCCTCTTCAACACAGTTCGTCAACTGCCTGGCTAGTGCGAGATACTTTTCATAAATCTGAATGGATGTACGTGGGGAGTGGAGTTGTTCCCTCTGCAAGTCTCCCATCTTACAGTTAACATACATCTGTCCATGTCGGTTCTCTGTCTGCTGTGCCAGCTGTAAGGCTGTGTCAAAGTGGGATGTCGCCTGTTCGGTATTTCCAAGTAATCTGTATGCATCACCCACAGCCACGTGCGCTGTTACCTCTGCTTTCTTGTCTCCACTTTCTTGACTTATCTTCAGGTGCTTCTGATACCACTCGAGAGCTGCCCCGTACTCCCCCATCTCACAATGGGCCAGTCCTACCCTGCTGTAAGCCACTCCCTCCTGACTCCTGTCCCCCAACTGTCTGGCTAGCGCGAGAGCCTGTTCATAATACTGGATGGCTGTACGTGGGGAGTGGAGTTGTTCCCTCTGCATGTCACCCATGCGGAGGTACACATCCATCTGTCTATACTCATCCCCTTCTTCCTGTGCCATTTGTAAGGCTGTGTCAAGATGGGGTGTTGGCTGGTTCACTCTACCCAGTAAAACACCGACATTCATATGAGCTATTATCTGGTCTCTCTTGTCTGCACATTCACGGATCATGTTTGCATTCTTTTGGGACCAATGTAGCGCTTGTTCGTTATCTTGCATTTCTTCACAAGCTAGCCCCAGTCTGTTGTAAGAAAGCATTTCCCAATATTTGCTCCTTAACTCCGTTGCCAGTACTAACATATTTGTGTAATACTTGTGAGATATCTGTGATTCTTTTAGCTGAACCCTGTGTAGATCACCAAGCTTACAGTGAATATCCATCTCTTCTATCTTGTTTCCTGTCTTTCTAGCCAAACGCAAGGCTGTTTTGTAATTAGTTTTAGCCTCTGACACTTTACTTGACAATGTTAATGACGTTGCTAGGTTTTTGTAGGCGACACAAATGTCAACTTCATCCCCATCTACATCTCTACAGATCTCCAGAACTCTCTCATGATTCCTAGTGGCTTCCTCGTGTTTACCTATTATATCATATGTCAAACCTAGTCTGTTATGGGCCTTAGCTTGTTTGTGAGTTTCTGACAGTGACTTAGAACACTCTAGCATGCTCTGATAATACTGTAGTACTGACTGTAAATCATACAGTTTAGCCCTATAGAGATCACCTATCTGACAGTACAGGTCACACTGTTTCTCTTGGTCTGCCATCACTGCAGGCGTGTCCAGCTCAGCAAGGAGGGTCTCCAACCTGGACTTGGCATCCTGAACATCTGAGGAATATGAGCAGGCATTTAGACAGGATAGCTTTTATGGTTTATCATGAGCAACATAGTCTTATTTTCGTGCATTCTTTCAAGCGAATGAATATGTGTGACGGAAATGCTACATTATATATATATATTTAAATTCAGCCCGTATGGTTACCATCCTATTTATATACCATACTCGTTCGCTAATTTGGGAGCATTGGTATACAAATAGGATGGCACCCAGGCTACTATGCTGCACTGAAAGAAAATAAAAGCTTGTCCAGACCACAGTTAATTATATCAGCAGACTCTACCTGTTGATGTGTCCGGTTTACTGGGTCCTAATGCCTTCATAGGTTCATCTCTCAGTCGCACCAACTCCCTGATGTGCAGTGAGGCCAGTTCTGAGGTTGCACAATGCATGTCTGTGTCCTCGGGTGCTTCTGATGTCTGCTGATTATCTGTAAGCATAACAAAACAACAGCTTCGCTTAAACTACTGCAAACCTCATGATTGATAAATTGCCATTTACTCAGCTTGCATTGCTGCGTATACCTGTGGAAACATTTCTGTTCTAACACAAGCGTAGATTCAACTGACCTTGTTCGGCTAGAGCTCCAGAAGGGTTTCGGACAGAGATGATCTCCTTTACTTCTGTGGTTTCTGGTTCACTGTCGTCTGGTGAACTGCTTCTTGTGACTGTCGCCCTGTCTCTTTGCTCATCTTCTGATGCGTTGGGTTCCAATGTCATGGCTGTCGTCTCATGTATTTCCCTACCTGTAGGACGGTAATGGATGGGCATTTGATGGATTGAGGAAAATTTCAGGTGGATTATTAATCATGACACATTAGAAGATGCATGGTTGAGTGAGTAGGTTAGCGAGTGCCTGTGTGGGTGTTTGTGTGTGTGTACGGTGGGGATAAGTTACAACCATTATGATAAAGTAAGTCATGTCAGACAGCAATTATTGACGCATGGCTACGACCACTGCTACTGGGGTACACTAATTAATGTTCAGACCTACCTTCCATTTTATGCTCCTGCTCAAGACGTTCAGCTTCGTTTGCCAACTTTCCTTTCCCGAGACATCTTAGAACCTGCACAAGCAATCCCAGATTCCCCTTTCCAATTGTGTCGTTGTCTGATAACATGTTAAAAATTTCTAGAGTTGTTGCCTTTTCAACTTTTGCCTTGCCAAGAATATCGTCAGCAGCTATTAAGAACCTAAGACCGCTAACGTCTTTTTCTGTAAAGTTGTCAGAAATCTTGTAGTACAGCTTGGCCAGTCTGGAAAGCTGAGCCATGGTTGGTACGATGTTAAGCCTGAAATGGAGAATTGGAGAAGTGGGAAACGTTAAATATGGCTATATAACGTATGTCGAAGGCTATTACTTTTACGAAAAAATAGCCAACAGTACACTGACACTGCGTTAAAGAGGGAAGTATCGTGCCAAATCTTAAATCTCTTCACAAATGACACCCTTTACACAATGTTATATAATTAAGCAGATTACTATGGTAGGGAATGCATTTCTCACTTATGAACTCTAGTCAACTGATCAAGAAAACACTAGTAACGTTACTAGTAACGATAGAAATTGAAGGTTTATTTGGAACCCGTATAAACGGGTTCTTGCCACCCTACCCCCCCCCCCGTCAACAGAGATGGTATGGCCTAGGAGTTGTTGAGTGAACTGGGGAGTGCTGCAGGGTTATAGGTCAAGGACTTTGCTACGTCATTGTTGGCTGTTTGTGTTCATGTCACGGAATGTTCTAATCAATAGACGACTATTTGGCAATATGTGTGGACAGTGACAATGCCTGTCTACCCCAAGAATCTTTAAATTAGTAAACATAGTGCACTGGTGCATAAATGAAATCCTAGGTAATGTTGTGTGTTGAATATGGTCTGTAACAGGTGCATGTTTGTGTTACCGCAGGAATAATGGGTAACGTAACGTAACACTGGTGTCTTTGTCAGTGTTTCTATGGGGGTAAGGCGTAACGTTGCACCACACAGTCTCATCATCACCATGCAGTTTACTCAGTAACAAAAGGGAGGGCTGGCAGCCATGTTGGGCCCAAAATATCCACCTGTTTACGACTTTTTCAGAGCAGAAAGAGTCTTCTACCACTGCTTAAAGGGGGCTACTCAGTTGTATCGACATTCGCCAAAGTTCAGTGACATATGCACGATAGAAAGAGGCTTGTTAACCTTTAAGTTTAAACTGACTGTTGTTTAATTGGATACGTCTCTGTAGGTAAACAAGGGAGTTACACGAAGTCATAGGATAGGTCAATAACTCCTTGTTGGCTGTTTGTGTTCATGTCACGGGATGTTCTGATCTATAGACAATCGTTTTCATATGCAGGAATTTATTATGTTCACCATAAATGCAAAGAAAAATGACTTGATTTTACCATGCAGTACATCACCCTCTACAATTTGTGGGGAATAGTTAAGGCGTTATATGAGCCGGGCCTCACCCCCCCCCCCTTCGTCCCAGTACGCCCCCCAAAATACCGGGTTGAACAGGCTTTATTATTAGATATCTAAATTATGATGTGTGATATGCTGGAATATTGGTGGAATGCTGCATAGCTTTGATTGTTCCTGTGAGGGTCAAATGTTTGTTTACTGTTACGATGAATGTTTAGTAGGTGCCTTGACGTCGTTAAGGCTGGCTTATCGTACATCATGTCATCTGAATAAGCTACTTTCGTTCTCTAATTTGCAGTTTATCACATCATATGAGGTTTATTGGTTGTATTTTTCTCAATTCTGTTTGAATTTGGGGTCAGGTGGCGCATCGGTAGTGCGTTCGGCTCAGGCCCAAGAGGTCCCGAGTTCGATCCCCACCCATGTCACCGATCTTGTGCCCTTGGGAAAGGCACTTTACATGACTTTCCTCACTCCACTCAGGTGTAAATGAGTACCTCACCAGGACTCCAGGAAGAATAGTGTGAATTGTCACACTAATGGAGATCCTCATAAAACCAAAACCAATTTGAATCTTCATTCTGTCCCAAAAGGTCACATCTTTATCATTGCTTGTTCTAAGCATGTTTCTGGGAATGTACAGTGTCCAGGTACGAAATGATAAAAAAGAGAACTATCAATCAATCAATTTTGGAGGTACGCAAGGGAGAAAAATGCATTTTTACTCACTGTTCGAAGAAGGAAGTCTTCCGCTTTTCCCACTGACGTTGGGCGGTGACTCTGGTCTGTAACAGGGGAACGTAACAATGTACGAAATGATGAAGTAAAAAAACAAAACAACAATCGATTTTAGAGGTACCCAGGTAGAAAATCCATTTTACTCACTGTTTAAGGAAGAAACTGTTAACTTTTCCCACTGGCGTCAAGTGTTGAACCTGGGCTGTAACAGGTGTATGTAGGTATGACGCAGCGAAAAATAGGGAACGTAACGTAACACTGGTGTCTTTGTCAGTCTTTCTATGGGGTAAGGCGTAACGTTGCACCCTGCAGTTTACATAATAACAAAAGGCTCGACCACACCTGGAGGGCTGGGTGCCATGTTGTCGCCCAAAATACCCACCTGTTTATGACTTCTTCAAACCGAACAAAGTGTCTTCCACCACTGCTTAATACAGACTAATCAGTTTCAGAGAGATTAGCATTAGTTCAGTAGCATGTACACGATAGAAATGGAATTTTGATAGCGTAACATCTCGATGCCCAAGTCTGACAAATATTGTTGCCAGGCTGCGGTGTTACTGGATAAGCTTCGTGCGTAAACAACTTAGTGCTACAAGGTCATAGGTCAGGGAATTCCCCTACGTCATTGTGGGCTATTTGTATTAACGTCACGGGATATTCTGATCCATATACAATCGTCCATATGTCGAAAAGTTACCATGTGAATCCTCTAAGCAAAGAAAATACAAATCTTCTGTACAGGGCTGTCACTCGTCGACAAGAACGTGTTAACAGTGACGTTGCATGAACGTTGTGCACTGTTCCGAATTACATGTAGTGTACTCGCACGTAGCACTGCGTACATAACGTATAAGGTTATATAGTTTTTTATATTCTAAAGATTTTCAAACTCAAATCTACTCATTTTGCTGATCGTAAGATCAGAAGGCGTGAACTTGCTTATAATGGGGAGGGGGGCTAAACTTCACCAAGCAGTTCTGAACCGTACCATGCGATGAAAAGCACAAACACATTGACACCAACGTCTTCGACATAACGCCAAGAACACCCCGATGCCGTAAGATATTCTCAAAGGACAAACCTCAACAGATGTTAGCAGAAGTCGCTACTGACCCCAGCCGGACTGTGCCGTCTGTACAAACTTGGGAAGATGGCGAATCCGAGTCTTAACCGAACATGTAGTCGGAGGGCATGTCGGTACTGTTGGTTGTAACGTCAGTCTTTTGTTGTGGGTTGACGGGGAATTTCACTGAGGTGAGTTAATTGTCAGGCATGTTTACACAGTAGGACACGTCAAGCTCTATATTTAGTTACACGTCATTTCTGGATGTACAAGCACCAGTATTACCTTAAATTACTACTCACTGGCTGTTGAATCGATTGAATCACGATTTTCTACTTACTTTATACAAGTAGCAGTTGCGTTTGTTAAATTGATCGTTTCGGTGTACCTCTGTTACTTTATTTCTGTATTATACTACTGACAGCGGTGTGACTTTTGAAACTACCACTTGTGATGTATTATCAGCGCGTATTGGATTTTCGTGCTTTTTTTTAACATGTGACGAAATATTCAAGAGTCAAGCATTCCTTTACAGTGAGTAAATTGTGTGTGTGTGAGTGTGTGTGTGTGTGTGTGTGTGAGTGTGTGTGCGTTTGTGTGTGTGTGAGTGTGTGCGTGCGTTTGTGTGTGCGTGTGTGTATGTGTGTGCATTTGAACATTATATTACATCGTCTTCTTATTATATAAAAACTACGTTTTGTGTATTTGTATGGATTAAGCACAATACAAAATGTAAGAGGCTTTTACGAAAAATGAACGGTCAGCTAGTCAAACAGTCATAAAGAACACCACTCGTGTGATCGTCATTTTCAATTATTTTTATTTTCCACGTTCCCAAACAGATCTACAGTCCAAATATTGAGCAAGCAACAACAGACCTAACAAGTGATATAACTAACATGGTATATGAACCAGTCTTTTCTTCTCTTGTACCAAGCATGTAACTAAATATCACATATCGCTTCAGCTATTTTACCAAATATAAGTTAGAACCTTGCACATTTGCCTTTTATCCAAAAACAATTCATTAAAATCAATAACATCTTCCTATATATCTAATAAAGCTATCCACATCGTCATGGCAACCATTAGCTCGATATTGCACTTATTCTATATATAGGTGGAGCAGGCCGAGCCTGGAAGATATGTTCCATCTGCCATATGCATCTTACATGAAAAAGGATATGACTAGCGAAAGCGACGGGGTTTACATTGCGTTAGTATGGTAGTTATGGCTTTAAAGTCACTATTCATCCCCTATGTACCATTTCGCTACGTCATTTCTCTACATCTTGCCATCTTACGGAGACAGGGATACGACTACTGTGCGCCGTATACGACTACTGTACACCAGACTGTTTGCGTTTCAGTTTCAGTTTCAGTTTATTTGTTTCACCAGTAATTACAACTCAGGCCTTTTTGGCCTGCTTTTCAGGTAATCCTGGTTACACTTAAAATACATTGCACTGTGCTAAGGGTTGTAAGTTATGGCTTTAAAGGCACTATTCATTCTCTATGTACCATTTTTCTACCTAGGTAGTACAGACAACCGTGTAAAATCTTACGGAGCTCGGAGACAGATACGACTACTGTGCGCCAGACTGTTTGCGTAAGCGTTGCTAAGGGCTGAAAAATCACTATTCATTCTCTATGTACCATTTTTCTACATCTGTGGCGCAGACGGAGCCCTGGAAGATGTGTTCGTTCCCGCCGTCGTACAGCCAGTAGTCGAACTCCGGCAGTGGCAGCGCCACCATGTCCTCCACTTCTGTAAAGGCCACGTTCCTCCCGTAGAACCCCACTCCGAACGGCCGCAGGCCCGCGCTCTCGTCACCAGGGTAGCACACGGCCTTCCAGAAGTAATCCGGGAAGGCCACCCGGCCCTTCAGCCACTCGTTCCCAGGGCCGGTCTTGGTGCCGGTGATGACGTAGAGAGTCTTGTGACCAGAGCCGGCATCCTCGGCGTTCCTGTAGACTTCCTCGGCCTTGTACCGAACCTTCTCCTCAAAACCCTGCCACACGTTTCGGTTGAAGTTCTTTTCCTGTTCGAAGTAAGAGACGATGTGAATTATACAGAAAAAAATGTCTATCAACGTCAGAGGTAAGTTGGTAACTTACATGTTCAGTTACAAGTTTTGTGTACATTCTGCATGCGTGTGAGGTTGTCTGATATCAAATAACCCTTATTTGTACTAATGCAACATGTTACCCCTACATGTGGTGCCACATTGATGAAGTAAAACGTAGCTTTTAGCGATGCCTGGTCCCGATTTAGGCTATATAAGTTTTGTATACATTCTCTGTGCACGTCATGTTGTCTGATACCTAATAACCCTCTATTTCTAGCAATATTAATGCAACACGTTTTCCTACCTGTGGCGCGACGTTATTGTCTGTCAATGTCAGTGGTAACTTACATGTTTAGTTACAAGTTCTGTGTACATTTTGTATGTCTGATGACCCTTATTTGTAGTAATGCAATACTTTATGCTGAGGTCACATTTCCAAACCGGGGCCCGGCCGGGCTATTTCGATTAATGAAAAATCAATAATTTATATCAAGAATATACGCAAATAGTTCCCATTATTACTTTTTTCAACTTTTTTCTGCTTTGTTTTTTTTTATATCATACTTTTCGTTCTATAAGACTGCCCGGCCGGGCCCCGGTTTGGAAATTTGACCTCAGCATTACCCCTACCTGTGGCGCAACGTTGATGAAACTAAACGTGGCTTCCCGCGAAGCCTCGTCCCGGTTGTTGATGGCGTTCGGATTGAGATGCCCCCTGTCTGCGTAGTTCCCGCAGCCGTCATAGTCGTCGTCCAGCCCCTGACAGTCCCCGCACTCCTCCAGGTACAGGGCGGACGGGAGCCGGCACGACCGGGAGGAAACCTTTGTCACGCCCCACCAGCTGGTTTCCGGGAAGTCGCAGGTGTCCCGGATGTGGTCGTGGAAGGTTGAGGAGCAGAGACCTAGGTACACAAAAAAATGGTGATGCTACGAAACCTGGGCACAAAAAATGGTGACGTTTACAGTTAATGACTTCGCGCAGCACACACCAGGGCACCTACGAACGGTGATGCTACCACACAAAGATGGTGACGTTACGTGACCTAGGAACACAAAAAATGGTGACGTTGCGAGACCTGGGCACACAAAAAACGGTGACGTTACGAGATCTTGGTACACAAAAACGGTGACGTTACGAGACCTTGGTACACAAAAATGGCAACATTACAGTCAAGGCAGACTTCGCCCTCCCCCACCCCCAACAACAAAACCGAGACGTCTACATAATTACGCACATTTTCAAATCACTCAGTGAGAAATGCCTAAGGTTCTGACTACTTTACTCAGTGCGTCTTGCTGCACTTCTTGAGTGATGACAAATGAAAAGGCCCCAAAGCTCACCCAGCTGGACCCTGTTCCACAGCGTTCCGTCATCATCACGCGGATCCTCCGGACCCTGTGGGGCCCTGATGATGGCGTCTGCCGTGTACTCCGGAATTCGGAGTTCCGTGTTGAACCTGGTGGCGAACAGGGCTTTCGAATCGTCACCCTCCTGCATCTGACAGATCGGGCACGAGGCGGCGTAGTTCGTGGAGCTACGGGGAAAGAAAAACATACATTTATGCCTACATTCACTGAAGGGAAACATATTGTTTTTGCTCCGTTTCTTCTTCTTCTGCCGTTCCAAATACATAAGGTCAATGACCTAGAACAGACGGCTGTCAATATGTTCACTGACGCTGTAGCAGACAACCTGCGGTGTTGGATACATTATGTAGCAAGTAGCAGGACAGAGTGGGAGGGGCTGGTTACCATATATATACAGTCACCATATATATAAATGTGTTTGAGTAAGAACTAACAGAGCAGTCGTTTCTTGTGCTAGGCCATGTGAAGGTAAAGATTCTGCATTTGCTTTGCAAATGTTACCTTTCCAGTTGATACTAAGCTTGCTAAAAGAGCTACGGGTTGTTTACAACTGAAGTTACAGTTCGATAGTCTTTAGATATGCATAGGGATAAGCAGGCAGGTTGCAAGGTAGCGGGGAAGTTTATCCATCTCATATTATTGTGGCAGCGTCTTTCATCATAATATTTTCATTCCGGGTGAAGTAGGTCTCTAATGAAAACAATATGGCGGCCTCTAAGTTACGCCATAGTCCTACTAACTATCTGTGGCTAATCTTTCGGTGGCCGCAAAGACAGTATCAAATTGGCCATTCCAATGGATACTGTCTGCCAAATGGATACAGCCTGGCAAATAAGATACTGTCTTTGCGCCGGCCACCGAAAGATATGCTTAGAGACTACCTGTAGCTGCTTGGCGGCCATGGTGTCCCGACGAAGAATTCGGGACATTCCTGCCAGGAGAGGTAGTTATTACGGCAGCGGTCCATGCACCGTTCCACCGGGGCTTCATCTGTCACTGTGAGGGGAACACAAATTCTGAATTAGTGGCACAGCTTCTATAAAGGCTCGGTTCTATGGGAAAAAACAAATAGTGATCACAATGGCTAGGTGGTTCTTATAGAGAGATGGGCACTAGTACAGGTTTGGCTGTATATCAATGGCCAGGTTGCCCTTACATAGAGGTGGTCACTAGTACAGGTTTGACTGTACATCAATGACCAGGTGTTTCTTATGTAGAGGCGATCACTTGGTACAGGTTTGAATGAGTCTGTTGTCTGTTTGGATGAAATAGAGTTGATCTCATCAGCAAAATGCCATGTATGAGATACTATAAAACGTAGCTGAACGCCACAAACCCTTGTACATGTTGCATGTTTCCTCCGCGGTGACTGCCGCCGGCATGTCGTCTGACATGAGGATTATGGGGATGCTCGGCTCCGCTCCTAGCCGTGGCATCGCCCGGTCTTCCTCCAGAGAAGAAGGCACGTCAGCCTGTGGTTCTGGTGCTCTGACGGGCTGCGCTTCAGGCTTACTGGGTCTGAGGATACAGCGAAAGTGATAAATCTGTTAGTTCTCACAGACTTTCTTAGACTTGTGATATTCCTCAGTTCTGTTAATATCTTCATTTCTCGTCGAAGAATCATCTCCATTCTCCTAATAGTATATTGGTGGACCCATAAGGACTTTATAGTGGCCCCTCATGATTATTTTCCAATTGATACAAGCATTAAGAATTATACCTGAAGCGTCCCTTGTTTCTGTCATGTTCATGTCCCTCGAATGGCCAATTGTATCCAGAACCGCGCTTTATCCAGAACTATGCGTTGGGCAAATCTACGTTCAGAGATACGCGTCGACTATCAAGAATCATGCCTGCCAAAACCCTATCAGGCATAAGATAGGCACGGTTCTGGATACGATGGAGACTATCCAGAACCGTGCCTGATCCTAACTCTAACCCATTCAGGCTTAGAACTAGATAGATAGGCACAGTTCTAGATACGATAACCACTATATAGGCAGGTTTGACTTTATTAGTAATGATATACAATACAAATTCCGTCAACGTTACTCACTTCTGACAGGCCTCCCTATCCGGATCGGCGCACCTGACCTTGAGATCACCATGCCGGCATTCCGGAGTGACCTTCTCTACGAACGCGTCGAATCCGTCCCCGTTCTCGTCCGTCCAGACGGAGACGTTCCCCCCGCAGGCTGACCCCGGAAACAGCCAACTTTCCGGGTAGGAGCCCCCCAGGTACAGCCACTCCTGGAACCCGGCCAGATCTAGAGTCTTCACCCGGGTGCAGTTTCGGTTCGCGCCGTAGAACCTGTATGTGTTAGCGGGAAGAAACGTTTGGTTAACAGTCAGCACAGTCACAGAAGAGTTGGACGTCCTAATATAACACTTAAGAAACTTATAGAAACTGAACCAGGCTTGGAGGGCCAGGAACTTATTTCAGCAATGAACGACAAACAGTTCTGGAGATCAAACTTTGTATGCTCCACCTCTTCGGAAGATGAACGATGATGATGATGACAGTCACAGAACCCGCTTTGTTTCTAGACCGTATTTTGCATAAGATAAACCTAGAACCAATGCCTTGAAGAAGTGTTTCACATACAGGGCTGTAAGAGTGTGGAACGACCTTCCACTTGTTGTGCAGTCCACACAGTCCTTGAGGTCGTTTAAGAGGGGTCTCTATGAACATTTCCAGCAGTAGTACTTGTGCAATAGGATTATTGTTTTTCAATAATTGTAAATTTGTAACTGTAATATGTAATATGTTGTATGTTGTTGTTATTGTGACTGTTAAGTATTGTATATATGTGTATATGTGTGAATACCAGGAAGACTATGGTAATTCAAATAAAGTTTCGAACCCGAACGCGAACGGCGGGAGGCCCTTAGCCTCGTCCCCAGGGTAGCACACGGCCTTCCAGTAGAAGTCCGGGATGGCGGCCCTCCCCTTCAGCCACTTGTGGCCGCGGCCCAGCTTGGTTCCGGTGATGACGTAGATGCTCCTGACGTCAGATCCGGCCTTGGCGGCCTTGCTGAAGACTTTCTCGGCGATCAGCCCGACCGCGCACTCGTACGGCTGCCACGTGCACTGGTTAAAGTCGGCTGCCTGGTGAGTAAACAATGGCAAACAATACATTTTCAACATGTTCTTGTTTGTTGTTGGCATGGTTACTATCGTTGCTATGGTTACTATGGTTGCTATGGTTACAGTTTACCTGCGGAGCTGAGTTGAGAAGACTGAAGGTTCCGGCCTGCGCGTCTTGTTCCTGGTCGTTGCTATAGTTACTATGGTTGCTATGGTTATAATGGTTGCTATGGTTACAGTTTACCTGCGGAGCTGAGTTGAGAAGACTGAAGGTTCCGGCCTGCACGTCTTGTTCCTGGTTGTTGCTATAGTTACTATGGTTGCTATGGTTATAATGGTTGCTATGGTTACAGTTTACCTGCGGAGCTGAGTTGAGAAGACTGAAGGTTCCGGCCTGCGCGTCTTGTTCCTGGTCGTTGCTATAGTTACTATGGTTGCTATGGTTATAATGGTTGCTATGGTTACAGTTTACCTGCGGAGCTGAGTTGAGAAGACTGAAGGTTCCGGCCTGCACGTCTTGTTCCTGGTTGTTGCTATAGTTACTATGGTTGCTATGGTTATAATGGTTGCTATGGTTACAGTTTACCTGCGGAGCTGAGTTGAGAAGACTGAAGGTTCCGGCCTGCGCGTCTTGTTCCTGGTCGTTGCTATAGTTACTATGGTTGCTATGGTTATAATGGTTGCTATGGTTACAGTTTACCTGCGGAGCTGAGTTGAGAAGACTGAAGGTTCCGGCCTGCACGTCTTGTTCCTGGTTGTTGCTATAGTTACTATGGTTGCTATGGTTATAATGGTTGCTATGGTTACAGTTTACCTGCGGAGCTGAGTTGAGAAGACTGAACGTTCTGACCTGCACGTCATGTTCCTGGTTGTTGCTATAGTTTATTCGTTTATTGGTTACTATGGTTGCTATGGTTATTATGGTTGCCATAGTTACTATGGTTGCTGTGGTTACTATGGTTGCTATGGTTACAGTTTACCTGAGGAGCTGAGTTGAGCAGACTGAATGTCCCTGCCTGCACGTCCTGTGTTTGGTTGTTGATGGAGTTGGGGTTGAGATGCCCCCGGTTGAAGTAGTAGCCGCATCCGCTGTAGTCCCCGGACAGAGACTGGCACTTCCCACAATCCCCGTACCGCCACAACATGTCCGTGACCTCCGAGGGCAGAGGGCAGAGGTCGTCCATTCCCGTGATGCCCCAGGCTGCGGTGTCCTTGTCACAGCCGTCTTCAATGGCCTCGTGGAGTTCAGAGGGACACAGGCCTGTTGGTTTCAAACAACAGATAAAAACCAAACCATATCTCCGAATAAATGAATTAAATCTTTATGCTAACTTGTGCCACTAAACCAGGTCGTCGACTATGCAAGAATAGAGAATATGCATTAGGAATATAGAGTATAAACATTTGTCCATAGTTCTTTGGACATTTTTTAAACAGCCACTTGCCCTATATTCTTTATGAATATTGTTACTGTTGTCTACCTTTTGTTGCTTGACTAAATGCAATTTATGTCTTGTGTTGTGTTTCGTGTTGTGACAATGTATGCTGGGCACCATTGGAAAGCTGCTCCAACCAGCTGGATGGGCTACCCAGCCGTTTTATGATGAAATAAATAAATAAATGAATCTTTGTGAACCTACCCAGCTGCACGCGGTACCATAGATCGGAGTCGGGCCGCTCGTAGGTTTCCCCTTCCGGGTCCCGTGTGATGACGGAGGCGGTGTACTCGGGGACCCGGTAGTGCATGTTGTACACAGCGGCGTACAGCGGCTCTCCCTGCCCCGCGGTGGTCTGGCACACCATGCAGCTGTGCCGGGACCCCGCAGCCGTGAAGCTGCTGGCGGGCCACGGGCTCCCCGCGAAGAACTGCCGACAGCTGCTGCTCTGGTAGGAGCACAGGTCCGCACACTCCTGCTCTGGGGCTTCTGCTGTCACTGAGGGATAGGAAATTGATAGATTGATGATTTAATAATCAATCAATCAATCAATCAATATTTGTAAAAAAAAATTGTATGATTGCTGCTCCGGTAGGAGCAGAGATCCGCGCACTCCTGCTCTGGTGCTTCTGATGCCACTAGGGGAAGTTTGATTTATCACCAATAGATTGATTAATAATCGATATTCATATTCATATTCAACAAGTTCTTAATCTTTGACTTTGGCAGTACTTATATGCTTACAGTACCCAGTATCTGTAGAAGTAATATCTTGCCGCAAAAGCGCCACCTACTTTGGCGTTAAAAAGCCGCGAGTTGCAGAACTCCAGTCAGAAGCTTTGAGGAAGGTGTCTGATAGACATCGAAACGTAAGCAGGTGAGAAATTACTGGTTGTGTAAGAAGAAAATTCTATACTCTAAGTAATATCTTACCTTGGTGCTGTACGCAGTAGTCGAGCTTTGACTTTCTCTGCCTGAAGGTATAGAAAGTAACATGTTTTAATACCGCAAGTCCACAAAAGCTTAATTCCCTATACGCAGTAGTAGTATGACTTATTTCCAAGTTTTCTCCCCATCCTCTGTTATTGGTCGGTTCAAGCTTTCCTACACATGAATCGCATACATATACATTGTATAATTTGCCCAAAAGAATGAAAGTTTTGAAGTGTTCCTATATGTTCCTACTCACTTCCACGGTTTCTTCTTCTCCTCCTGCGTTACCGTTTCTCCTGTCTTGGTCGCGTCCGGTTCCTCCTTAGTCTGGTCTCTGTCCGTCCGTTCCCCGGCCGGGGCCCGGCAGGGCTCTGCACCGCCCTCCGGCCTCCCCCCGGCCTGTGCCCTCCTGCCCGCCTGCTTCAGCGTCAGCCACAGTTCCGGGTGCGACACGCAGAGCTGAGGAAAGGGGGAGAAGAACACACAGTCAAATCTGGCAATGGTGATCACTCAAGATAAGTCCTTTCCGCTGCCGATGGCTCACAGGCAGGTGGTTCTCATGTCGAGGTGGTCACTGGCACAGGTTTCATTGCATCGAAGTGACGCTATTACATGATGAGGAGGAGAAAATTAAGCCTTGATGGCCACCTGACCCAGGTATAAAAGAGCAAGCAGAGGACTCTCACCAGGTCCGCCGCACCTTCAGTCCGCAGTAGGTTCCCGGCACAGACCACGTGACTTCTGTCCGCTTCGGGGTTTCCCACCATGGCGAACAGGGGCTGGGAGGGTGCAGTCGGGACCTCACCGTCTGCGCAGTCTCCGATTTGTATCCGAAAACCGCCTTCCTGTGTTTAAAAAAAGTCTCTTCTGTAAGAATAGTATATTGATGACATGCAGCTATGGCAATTGACAGCTGTCAGTTCTGATCTGAAAAAGTCGACAGTCGAAAGTTAGACACTTTTTATCGTATCCAGAACCTTGTCTATCTAGTTCTCTATGCCTGAATGACTGGGTTAGGATCAGGCATGGTTCTGGATAGTCTCCGCGTATCCAAGAACGTAGATCTGCCTCTGGCACTGTTCTGGATATGCCTGGACCGGGTCTGACCATTGTGCTGAACAAAGCAACTACTGAGAGATTCATTGCTTTCTAAATCTTTGGTGCAAGCTTACGGTACCTCTTCCTAACCTTTTACTTGACTAATAAGTACAGGCTACGGTCCAGACAAACCCACCTCATGTGATGGTGTGGTGATTCCTATGCACACAGGCTGTTTCATTTGACGCTTGCCAAACCTGGCCGAACCACTTCCGATTGTTGCCGAACCACTGCCGATTTTTGCCGAGGCGCTGCCGATCCTGGCCGAAGCGCTGACTCCCGGGAGATGAATACTTCGGTAGCAGCTTGTGTAGTAGGCGGTTTTGATGGAGTGCAGACATTCCTGTATAAGCACATTGCACAGTTAATAATTATATCTTAACGAATGTTCGTGAGAAGCAAGATTTAAGGCTGGGAGGAAGTGATGGCTCCACCTACACAGTTCCTGGGAGTGTACCCACTTAGGGCTTGTCACAAAAAACTCTCAGTCCACAAAGTTTCTGTCCTACAATGTAGGTCCGTTGAAAATATATTGTACATTCTGCAATTATATCAGAGCGAATCTCCATATCGGGTATCCAATATATACTCAAAGGTTCTTCTGGACCTAAGAGAGAACCAGCGTATTTTCTAAGTCCTGATGTTTTGTGTCTTTCTTTCTTTACATATTCGTTCACTTCCTTTGTCCCTTTTTGAAAATTTTGCATCGATATCGATCATAACCATTGAAAAATCCAAAACATAATGTTCCACAGAACACAGCAAACAGAGTAAAAAAGATGTACTAATGTTTTGCATCCTTCTGTCTATCTTTACATGTTCTTTACTTATTTTGTCCTTTTTTTGGTAAATTTTGCGTCGATCGTCGCCTTTGAAAAACCCAAATATACCGTTCCACAGCACACAGTACACAGTATTTAAAAACGGGGTCTACTGACCCAGTGTGCCTCAAAAGCTCCCTTGAGGTGAAACTGCTGACCCAGCAATATCGACTCCCGCCGGTCATCTCTGCGGGGATTGTGTGCCATCACCATGGCAACGGCTTGGGATACAGAATCCTGTCCTAAAGAAGAAACGACAATTTATAATATCTTTTACTTCCACAGAAGGCGCTGTTTCTTCTTCTTCAGACACATAAGGTCAATGACCTGGACCAGGCTATCACTATGGTAATTTATGCTGTTGCAGACACCCTATGGTGTTGGGTTACATTATATAGCAAGTGGCAGGACAGAGTTGGAGGGGCTGGTCAGCATATGAATGTGTTTGAGTAAGTATAAACAGATCAGTAAGTTGTTAGGCTAGACCATGTGAAGGTAAACGTTATGCATTTGCTTTGCAGATGTTTCTAGCTATATTCTAGCTACTAGTATATATTTTGATAAGTTGGGTTGAGTTTATTGAGATCAACGTAAGTTGTATTCTGTATGAATGTTTCTAGTATTTATATACCCTTTATAGTTGCACACGTCATCACGCTGTTTGCGTTATCCCCAAGTTGCCCGGTCATTGACCCCACGTAGGACACCCAGATGCCACTGTGGGCGGTGTAGGCCAGAAAACCCTGAGATGGGAAAGATTAAAAAAATGAAATCTTTATTGACGCAACAAACGCACAGAGACTTTCGCAAAGTCTTCTGCAACTTCACTTAAAAGCAAACGTGTGGATACTGGAACCTACAATGAAGAATATGGATAAATCAACATACAATATACAAGATACAAGATGACTTTATTGGTGTGTAACACTGAATTAAAACCAACTTTACAATAATAACAACTAAATAAAAAAGTTACAATGATAAAGAACATGTTGAGTATAACTTATCGTCTACACCGCTGGTTCTAATGTATAAACATTATTTAGCATTCTTTAATGCCTTTTTTAAGCCTATATTATAGGAAATCATATCTTTAGAATGTATGCATAACTCTTCTTGATAGCACAAATATGATCTGATCTCTGATGTATTTAACGTACCTGAGGTATTAGCTTGTCGTTCCTCCGCGAGTCGCTAGGGTACACGAGCCTGCTGACGTCATGCGTGACGCTGTTGAGCTCGAGAGTCCGGATGACGGGATCCGACTGCCGGGGGATGGCGTCCAACTGGAGAGGGGGAGGGGGGTTAATCTGTTAGACATTACAAACTATAATTGGCGCTGCTAAGGGCCCCGTCACATAAAGACCTCGCCGTTTTCTGCAAAATTCACACCATAGTAACTGGTGCTGTAGCAGACATCCTGTGGGGTTGGGTTACATTATGTAGCAAGTGGCAGGACAGAGTTGGAGGGCTGTCTTGTCACTAGTATATTTTACAGTACATAAAATTTTTACGACGACCTTCGACGAATGTGACGGCGCCGGTAAAGCACAAACAGTTGTAAGGCCTCTGTTAGTATGTTAGACATAACGAACCATTGGCAATGCATAGACACAATCACATACTTCGCATTGCAACCTAAGGGCATTTTTGAATAGTCGTGAACTTGTCCTTCAATATTCAGCTGTCTTAACGTAAAAAAAAAACTTTCAAAGCTAGTCTTAGATAATTTGCAGCAGTTGGTTCTGGTTGAGTCTGGCTAAAAACATTTTTTAATAATGGTTTATTTGGTGCTTGTTAGTACAGATTAGCAGGGTCCTAGCAATTGGGTCCTGAATTGCTCTGACTTTGACACATGTTGCTGCGTTTTCTAATTACAATACAATTTTAAGATTACAATTACAATTAAAATCAGCGTTAAAACATACAGGCAAACATGGTGGTTTGACTCACCCTGACCGCCGAGGGGCTTGTGTTGTCCACGTACATCCATCCCTGCCGGTTTACATCCGGGTACACCAGCCACCACGTGACCGGGCCGGCCGGGCCCTCACACGTCAGGTCTGCTCAACCAATAGGGAGAGAGGATATCAAATTTCCATGCCAAACACACGCAAAAGTCATTCAGCATTAATGTTGCTTTGGAAAAGACAAGACAAAGGTCTGGAATTTAGTTTTCGTCAGGATGAAAGAAATTCATGTTTCATGTCAGCCTCGCTTAACCACCGACGGGGGACGGTACCGACTTCCTGCCAACTTTGACCTACTACCGGGGTCATGTGTATGCCAGGTCACGTATTCTAGTCAATCTGGGCTGACGAAGCGACCGGAAATATGATATAAAAAATAACTAAAATTGCAATGATGACTATGGCACATTTTGGCGTTTGCTAAAATGGTAAGTTTGCTGATTTCACTTTTAAAGTGTTGACATTATGATAAAACTTTCCTTTAGTCTGAAACTGCCCACCTCTGCTATGACGTAATCCGAAAGGGAAGAAGCTGGTCAGCAGCAGTGCAAGAGCGCCGCCTAGCAGTCCTGCCGCGAACAGCTTCTGGGCTTCCATGTCAAACACGTTCGGTTAGTTCCGGCATGCCCTGCGGGTGAAAGGCATAAATGGGAGACCTACTGTTACTGGGTAATTAATGTCAGACTACAAAACAAGAACACTGCATATCTAATTACCGAACGTTTTAATTACAACCAAGGATTGAGGTCTTAAAAAACTCATTTTTCCTAGAACTATCGTAGAGTGGAATTCGCTGCCACCAAGTACAGTAGGGGCATCGTCATTAGATAGTTTTAAACAATGTCTAGAGTTAGACGTTCAAAGGTTCGGTGTAACATGTCGTTCGGTGTAATGTAGCCAGCTGCCGCTGCACCGCGTGCCTGCGAAGCTGGTGTGTTACGCCGAAGGGCGGTTATACCGGCTATACAGATACAGATACAGACAACGGACTACCAATTTCTGCCGTACGAAAAGAATTCGACACCGCAAATATTTCACGGTCTACAGTATATCGTCATTCAAACACGTCCTACATACATCATTTGTTACCGTAATCCTGGTTATGTATACAGATATAGTTTCATTCATTCATACATACATGTAGACCTTTAGTCGGTTTTAGACTTTGACTGACTTCTCCTCAGCGAATTAAGTCCAAAAATCGTGAAATACTCCTACCATACATACGAAATTTACGAGCCCTACTCAATGATTCAATGACACCATGACCATTGTACTACAAACCGTACTAGTTGGCGGTGGAAATACAGTACAAATAGACTTACAAATACGACCGTACGGCGATTTTACAGCCCTAATTTCTGTTTAAACCACAACGTCTCACCTGTGTTAAGCTGTGTCTGCCAGGTGTTTTTCTAACCCTCTCAGAAGTGACAAAGAACCCACGCCACTGAGGCGCCCCGCCCACTAGGTGCGCCAGGTAAAGCCCTTAGGCTAAAGGACTACAACTGGATTTGTGTGACGCCTGGCTTTACAATTGGAGCACGATACATGTATGTATTAAAGCATGATTTAAAAGATAACACACAAAACGTACAGTGTAAAAATTCACTCTTGATCCATAGATGAAATTTGTTATGTGATGTGTCAAAATTTTGGTCGCCTTACAGCATTTTTATTCCACTTAAAGGAGGTTCAATCATGTATGGCAGTTAGCCCTGAGGCAAGAGTCGCGATAGTTAGAATTATCACAAGACTTATAAGGAATGAATGGAGGGAAAGATTTGAGGGCACGTGGCAGACGTTTAATATACTAGTATTTCTCTTCGTAGGTAGAAAAAACAACAACGAACAAACAGAGGACCCCCTCCCCTTTCTGTATCTGTATCTGTATTTATATAGCCGGTTTAACCGCCCTTCGGCGTAACACACCAGCTTCGCAGGCACGCGGCGCGGCGGCAGCTGGCTACATTACACCGAACGACCTGTTACACCTAACCTTTGAACGTCTAACTCTAGACATTGTCAAAGCTATCTATTGACGATGTCCCTACTGTACTTGGTGGCAGCGAGTTCCACTCTACGATTGTTCTAGGAAAAAATGAGTTTTTGAACACCTCAATCCTTGGTTGATAGCTCTGGTACTTGAAGGCATGACTAATTCTTGTTCTCTTCTGAGCTGGTATTAAGTACTTGGTAGTTGGTACATCCACCAGTTTATTAGTCATTTTGTACATCATGCATAGTCTGGACATTTTTCGCCTGTCATCCAGTGACGCCCACTGTAGGTGACGCCCACTTTACACACAAACACACAAAATCGTTGGATTTAATTAGCCATTCAACAAGGCACTTAAGCGGTACTTAGGTGGTACATTATATGTAGTTTGTAATGCTTCCCGTTCTTCTGCCGGTCGCGTTTCCTGTTTCAGTCCTGATTCTAAGGTCACTTTGACAACAGGTCATTGATCTAAAACTGCACTACTTTACTACTTCTGTAACATACAATACAGACAAGGCAACATCAATGCGAATTGCGAACATTAGGTGACTAGACCCCCTAAGCCTGTATCTACATGTATTTTGTTACGTGTTTCAGCACTGGACTGTTCCAAAAAATATCAAGATAGAGGGGGGAAAGAGGTTCATTGGATGAAGGGTAGGGTTTGATGAAATCTGGGTTGGAACTAGGGCAGGGTGTTTGTTGTATACTATACTGACTAAGATGAGAACAAATAAGGAAACACTGTGGACAAATGTGTGTAAAACAAAAACACTACTCACGAGCAGTCACGCCAGGTGAAAACCGGCCACGCCAGGTGATCGATGACGTCACAAAGCCTACCCACGCTCACTCAGGTGAGTCAAGGCCGCACCCATTGTTACCTGGCTGGGCAGGTGTGAATACACAGGGGAACGGTGGATTCGCCTATTGACGATTGTGTGTGTAAGTGTGTGTGTGTGTGTGTGTGTGTGTGTGTGTGTGTGTGTGTGTGTGTGTGTGTGTGTGTGTGTGTGTGTGTGTGTGTGTGTGTGTGTGTGTGTGTGTGTGTGTGTGTGTGTGTGTGTGTGTGTGTGTAAGTGTGTGTGTGTGTGTGTGTGTGTGTGTGTGTGTGTGTGTGTGTGTGTGTGTGTGTGTGTGTGTGTGTGTGTACGCCAGGTAACAGCCGCTGACCTTGACCTTTGCTCCTTCTGAAGAGGTCGCAGTGGCGGTCTTTAAGCGGCAAATGTTAACTAACTAGTTACGCCACGTGACAGGTTTCCGACGGAAAATGTTCACCTCCATATAAGGGCAGGGCGGCCGGGTTTATTAACATGACAAGATACGGGATTCAGAGGTTAAGATTCAGAGTTCACCGTGTTCGCGCTCGCAGTTAAGCCGGTTGGACAGGTGTGAAGGGGAGGTTCCTTCAGGTGTCATCAGGTGTTTCACTCTTCTTCAGGTGTTGCCTACGTACGTAAGCCCTCACTATGGAGGAAAAAGACCCGGTAAGTACATTATATCTCTGTTGTAAATCTTATGTGCACAATGTGAGTCATTATTAACCCCTGTTATTAGACGCTGGGCGACGTATGAAGTTGTGTATGTGTGGGAGGGGGGGGGGTATAGTAGTGTATGTGCGTGTGTGTGTATACAAGTGTGCATGTTTGGGTATGAGTGTGTACGTGTGTGTGTGTGTGTGTGTGTGTGTGTGTGAATGTGTGTGTGTGAGTGAGTGTGTATGTATGTGTGTGTGTGTGTGTGTGTGTGTGTGTGTGTGTACGTGTGTGTGTACGCATTGAAAATATTGCATGGTATATGTATCAGACATTGTAGATAGACAGACTGGCCTTAAGGCTTCCAGCTACGGGACTGAGTGAGTGATCGATCCACCTTCTCCTGCCCCCCCCCCCCCCCCCCCCAGGACTGTGAAACCTTCCTGACGCGGTACGGCTACCTGCCGTCAGAACGGCGCGCTCAACAGAAGAGGCGGAAGGGGTTTCTCCAGCAGAAGATGGATGACGTCAAGCGGAAACACGTCACGATCAGACGACGTGGCGCCATAAGGAGGAAACCCACCAGAGGGGCGGTAAAACTCGCGCTGAAGCAACTTCAAGAATTTGCTGGTCTGCAAAAGACAGGTTCATTTGTTTATTAGAATTCTCTAAAAGTATAAAACTGGAGGTGGGGGGGCAAATCAGGGGTATCAACACCTTTATACGTTACCCTCGCAGATGTTGTTAGAATGATAGGAGCTTATCTACAACCTTGTGTTGGCACCCACGTGACTGTGACGTCATGTACTGGCCGCCATGTTGGATTATTAAGGCGGGAAGTTTCTAGTTGTATTTGTTTATGTATTAATTACAATCTCAGATTTATATCTCTTGATTTTCTAGGATCAACTAGAATAATGTTGGTGCCTGTGACGTCACGTACAACGCCCATATTTGGCAGTTCGCCGTTCTAATGACAGTCTGAGTCTGAGAAATAGAAGAAAACATTGAACAGCAGCTATACGTCGATCGGTCTTTAACTTTTGTCCCTTCATTACAGGAAAATTCGACCAACAAACGCGTGAACTGATGACGAGAAGACGATGCAATCGCGCTGACCCGGTCTCCATGGTGATGACCCGGAGTTCCAGGAGTACCGCAGGTGACGTCATGGAGGACACGGGGACCGTCCAACCGTGGCAGAAGAAGGATCTGACGTACCGCATCAACCAGTACCCGGGGGAGAACCATTTGCTACCCAGTGAGGTGGACGAAGTTATCGCCCGAGCTTTCCAGGTACAGCGGTGCAAATTTGTTTATTTACTCTTTTATAAACAATTATAAAGAAATTGGGTAAGCAATCTGTGGGTGATGACATCACCATTATACTTCTTGGAGGATGCAATTGTACAACATGAACACAATAGAACACACTTCACGAAGAAGAAGAATTGCTTAAAAAATCTAACACATGACTAAAAGTCAATAAGTGGTCAGATCGTTTTTAACCTCTGTTGGCTTTTCAGGTAAAAAAAACAACTAAACGCCATAATTTCAATAAGATATCAGATTGCTTACGTACAGAAATCTATAGACAAATGCCAATCAACTAACAACCTTACGTGGAGAAAGTAAAAAAATACTTGCTATTTTCATTTCTTGTCCTCTACAGACCTGGGAAGAAGTGAGCCCTCTGACCTTCAAAGCCATTGACACCGAGGCTGACATTGAGATCAAGTTCAGCCGCGGTAACCATGGCGACGACACGCCCTTCGACGGCACCGGACACACACTGGCGCATGCGTACTCGCCCGGCGCGGGTATCCATGGAGACGTGCACTTTGATGATGCCGAACTGTGGACGGTTGACTCTCCTATGGGTAAGCTCTCCATCTAAAACTGTCAGAGATCCAAACTACTTGTTTGCTCTCACGTGAACATGATGACGTCATGGCTGTCCGCCACGCTAGATGCTGAAACCTGCAAGTTGTTCGGTAAAGTCGGATTTGTACATGAATTAGTATGACACGATACACATTCCAACCAACATGGCGGATATGATCATGGGAGTTCATCTTTGTTGGTAGTTACATGTTTAAAGTTAAAACTTTTGCTCCAACACAAAGGTAATTTCTCACCTAGAGCTTTTTTTATTTGTGTTGGATCAAAAGTTTTAACTTAAAACATGGCGGACATGACGTCATGTACAAAAGTCATGCCGTCATCTTTGCTGTTCGAAAAACAATGAGAAGGTTTTTAACATTCAGCTACTAATTTGAAACTTTCCCTAACGGTTAACTTTCTACTGATCGCAGGTACGAACCTGTACATGGTGGCACTACACGAGTTCGGACACAGCCTCGGTCTGGTGCACTCGGACAACACCGACTCCGTCATGTATCCATGGTACCCGGGTTACCAGGGGTCATCCTACACGCTTCCCGCGGTTGACGTCACGGCCATCCAGGCCTTGTACGGAGGTGGGTTTAGTGCGTTTGGATTTGACGAAAGGTTTCAAACTGGTCGGTTGAGCCTGGAAAAGTTAGACTTCTATATTTGCATGCGTGTGTGTGACTGTAATAATGATAATAAGAATTGACTATACCATATACACATACCAGTCCAACTTGACAACTTACCGGTGAGTGTGTTATATTTTTTTATCATATCAAATTAAGAAAATATCAAATAGCACCGTTAATGAAAATTATATTGTACAGCTTGATGGATACAATGTTTGTTTTTTTCTTTCAGGAGTTTGAAGATGCAAACGGTTGAACGAGGAAAGGATTATTAATATCTAACCCCTCAACTGTCACATTGGCTTCTTAAGGGCTGCTTCACCTTACTTAAGGGAAACTGAGCTTACTTAGACGTTTAAGATATCATATATATAGAGATAATAGAAAGTTTATTTGCAAAGTCATGCAAGAAGGCTAATTGCTTTTCACAAAGTCAAAGGTACTATGTGGTACAATACAATAATAGAAAAGAGATAACTAATGTCTAGGAAAACTTATACTTCTACTACTACTACGCTTGCTATTATGAGGTTTGACTTCATATATATATATATAGATATGACGCTATCATAGAATCTGTTATAGACACTAATATTCATATGGACATTTCACAGGTATTTCAAATCTTCTTCATCTTTAAAAGCTTAGAAAGAATATTTTTGCATAGTGATGGGTCTTCTCACACAACATTTAAAGCCCCTGTCGTTACTCTAACCTTAATCAACCGCAACCCATGAAATATTTTTTTACAACAAAATTGAAATGAAGAGCTCATTACATGCTGTATGTATGTGTTAACTAAATGTAGTAGGTGGCAGCAAATGGTAGTTGTGATATATCAAATGTTGAATGTCAAAACCTTTACGTTTTATTTAAATACTTTCTTAATATACTCGACTCTCTATATAGTAGCCGTAGTGACATGCTTGATAGATGCATATAGATACTACTAGTATATAGATGTTTTATGGAGCATCATAGATATATAATTTCTATTAATTTTACATGTAATATGAAATAAACATGATCAATCAAGACATTATGTTTCTTCTTCATGGTTGAGCGTCTTCTGTTCCTCTGTTCTCTCGGTAACTGTTTTAGATTCATTACCAAAATACCAGCTGAATGATTCACTTTCAACAGTCTGGTAAATCAGTAGCCGGTAAACAAAACCAGTATATAACCACCTGTCGACGTTTGACCGTCTGTTACCTTCCTCGGGGCAATACTGACTGACTAATACATGAGATATAACTATCAAGCAATGGCGCTTGTTCCATGGACAAAATATAGTATTAGAAGAGAAAAAATACGTTCTTATTAGCGTAAGTTTAACTTTCCTTATCCAAGACAAGGTTGACCTTATGATACCTATATATGTGAACCTGCAGTATATATACCAACTCCCCCATACACAGCCTCTAAAAAGGCTATTAATGGGTCCATCGGGATACTGGACCCATGGTTGATTAACCTGACAGGATGTGGGATTAGGATTCAGAGGTCAAGATTCAAAGGTCACCGTTTTCGCGCTAGCAGTTAAGCCGGTTGGACAGGTGTGAAGGGGAGGTTCCTTCAGGTGTTCAGGTGTTTCACTCTTCTTCAGGTGTTGCCTACGTACGGAAACTCTCACTATGGAGGTAAATGATCCGGTAAGTACATTATATGCCTGTTGTAGAGCTTATGTGCACAATGTACTTTAATTATTATTACCCCTGATATCAGACGATGGGCGACGTATGAAGTTGTGTATGTGTGGGTGGGAGGGGGGTACAATTGTGTATGTATGTGTGTGTGTGTACTAGTGTGCATGTTTTGGTATAAGTGCGTACGTGTGTGTTTGTTTTTGTTGTTTTATTTATTTTACCAGGGAAAACATATCGCCTGAGGGCGCTTTTCAACGTGCCCTGGGGGAAAACCCCAAACAAAAGCACTTACATCAAAATACAACAAAAGTAACAAATAATTTTACGCAAATTACTAATTGATACAAAATTTCTCAGTTTCCCTTAAGTTAGGTGAAGCAGCCCTTAAGAAGCCAATGTGACAGTTGAGGGGTTAGATATTAATAATCATTTCCTCGTTCAACCATTTGCATCTTCAAACTCCTGAAAGAAAACAAAAATTGTAGTCATCATTCCAGGCTCAACATACCAGTATGAAAACTTTGCCGTCGAATGCAAACGCACTAAAACCCACCTCCGTATAAGGCCTGGATGGCCGTGACGTCAACCGCGGGAAGCGTGTAGGATGACCCCTGGTAACCCGGGTACCATGGAAACATGACGGAGTCGGTGTTGTCCGAGTGCACCAGACCTAGGATGTGTCCGAACTCGTGCAGAGCCACCACCTGGTAAATCAGTAGCCGGTAAATAAAACCAGTATATAACCACCTGTCGACGTTTGACCGTCTGTTACCTTCCTCGGGGCAATACTGACTGTTCTCCTTAGCAATTAAGCCAGGTGTCGCTGCTGCAGTGTAAAGAATGCGGTCCCAAACGCGACTGACTGGAGAGATGCAAAATTAGTCACGTAACAACGCAGCCCCCTTCTTACACCCAGCTTCTCATGACCAAAAGAGACTAACAGGTTGACAAAACGTGAGTAAAACAGGGACTTTTTTTATGTACACCTGTACTAACAACTTGCGATGTTTCTAGTAACACCTGTTGCAGCATGTTCCGATGAGACTAACTAGCTAATTTTACTCAAGGAAAAGCATGTGAAGGATCAACGTCTTTGGCAAAGAGCCGGGGTTAAACTTCGGGAAAAAAGGAAACAAAACTGGCAACTTACTGGCTTGTCGTTTGCCTAAAAAATCACCTAATTGTATTGAGCCAAGCACGCCCCAACATGTTCTTAGATTAAGTTGCCAATTACCCAATTATCAGTTCAGTTCGCCCTCATACGAGGTGCCACACCAAGCAAACCCAAGCGTGGAGTAGTTAAGGGTCACTCTCAGTGCTTGAGCCAAAAATCTTGGTCGTTTGTTGAATTTTTCAAGAGCCACTATATTGAACGTATTGCACTAAACAGAGTCATAATGTAGTTTTCATGAAATGGCGTTGCCATGGAGGACCACCGACTAAGGATTATTTGAAACCGCTCCTTCCCTAACACTGGCGTCATTCGGAGTGATGCTAATCTGACCTCATAACCTCATCAGATCCCTGAATAGCTTGATATGTAAACAAGTACTATAGTTACCCTTACATCAGGGTTGAAGGGAAGCGTAGGAATTCTTATCTTTACGTTTTGTTACCAGTAAGTTAATAAGTACACAAGTGCAAACCAAAGTGCTACACTCTGGTACACAGATCTTAGAATAGCCGTAAGCCTTGAAGCACTGGTTGTTGCTATTCACAAAACATATTTTATATATGAAATAGAATATTCATGCTTTAATTCTATATTTTACATTGACTTCCTTGACTTTGAGGTAATAGCTTAAATCTTAACCAGTCTTATCAAAAGTAAATTCAAATGTTAAATCCAACAGACAAGACGCGCTGGCACCTTAGCGTGACAGTATGATAGGATTTTTGCATTGATGATTAACTAAATTAGTACACTGAAACTCATTCACGGAAACCATAGTCTATCAAAACATTTATAAAAGCTAAATACCTTGCTTGCTATCTCCCTTTCATAGAGGTGGTGACTCTAGCCGGGGGAGATGGATAGAGAGAAGCAGGTTTACAACAGACGTCGACTAGCTTCGACTTTGGAGGGGCAACAAGAGGAACTAAAGAAAAACCAAGAAGGCCGAGACAAGATAAAACCCCAAAATGTCGACAATGCGTACGGATCAACTTGTAAACTGGTAACCATAATGATTTGCGTTCTTCTTCTGTTTCTGCTTCTAGCACTAGTCTGGTCGTTATTAATCGGGACTGAGAACGAACAGAATTATTACAAACTAGGATTGTCTCATTACAAGACGGGGCAGTACGAGTCAGCCTTGTGGTGGTTCCTTAAGGAACTAGAGATACAAGAAGCAAGAGGCGACAAGGCAAGCCAGCTAAATGCGCGCGTGAATGTAGCAAATGCATACAGGCTACTTGGCAAAACGGACCAAGCAACACCCTACTTCGACACAGCCTTACACCTGGCACAGCAGACAGGCGATCTACATGGACAGATGGAGGTTTACTTCAACATGGGGGACATGCAGATGGAACCACTCCACTCCCCACGTACAGCCATCCAGAACTATAAACATGCTCTCGCACTAGCCGGGCAGTTGGACAGGCATGAGGAAGGACTGGCTTACAACAGGTTAGGACGGGCCTACTTTGAGTTGGGGGAGTATGAGACAGCACTGGAGTGGGACAAGAAGCACCTGAAGGCGAGTAAAGAGAGCGGAGATAAGAAGAAACAGGTAACAGCGCACGCAAATATGGGTGATGCATACAGGAAACTGCATAAACTTGACCAGGCAACATCCCACTTCGACACAGCCTTACAGCTGGCACAGCAGACAGGGGATCAACATGGGAAGATGCAGGTTTACTTCTGGATAGGTGAGATGCAGAGGGAACAACTCCACTCCCCACGTACAGCCATCCAGTATTATGACCAGCACCTCGCGCTAGCCAAACAGTTGGGGGACAGGCATGAGGAGGGATTGGTGTACAACAGATTGGGACGAGCCAACCATGAGGCGGGGGAGTATGGGACAGCACTGGAGTGGCATCAAGAGGACCTAAAGCTGAGCCAAGAAACTGGAGACAAGGAATCACAGATAACAGCACATATAAACATAGCTGGTTCCTACAAGGCACTGGGTAAACTGGACCAGGCCAGATCTCACTATCAATTAGCCCTGTCCATCACCATGGAGACAGGAAACAAACAGGAATATGTGGATCTTAACTGTAACCTGGGTGATTTACACAGGGAACAGCTACATGAACCACAGAAATCACTCAAGTACTACAGAGAGATGTTGGCACTGGCTAGGGAGCTGAAGAGCAAGGACAAGGAGAGGCTGGCTTATAACCGACTCGGACTGGCTTGTGGGGACATGCAGGATAACGAGGCAGCTCTGGAGTGGCATCAGAAGGACCTGAAGATGAGCCAAGAAGATGAAGACAAGGCTGCACAGATGATAGCACATCATTGGATAGCTCGTTCCTACCAGGCACTGGGTAAACTGGACCTGGCTAGATCTCACTATCTGTCAGCCATGGCCATCGCCATGGAGACAGGAGACAAACAACAACAGGAGGACATTACAAAGAGACTCGCTAGTCTTTAAAAGTACAGAAGTCTGAATATGAAACCGTGTGGTTTCTGTAACACATTCTGTAATATACCATGTATATGAAGCAGTCTTCAGTAGTGATGAATCTGAGTTAGAAGCAGTGAATGCAAGGTTTTGCTGTTTGGTATGTGTTTCTGGAGGAAATTGTTTACAGCTTCTTACAACTGATTCAAGTTGTTGTGTGTTTTTTTTGCTGTGAGGATTGATCAATTACATCTAGATTTAAATTTTGCTGCATGGAATTCAATTTTTATATCATCTATCAGGTGAAATTTTTAAAGTATAGTGTAGACACTGTTTGTGGCACAAGGATCAGAATTTAACATAAAAATTCTATGACAAGGAAAGTGATTACCTTGAAGGGAAACATAGATGTATTGAATAATATTAAGTCATTTATACATGTCACAAAATTGAAGGTGAAAATACCATACATTCAAACTGTTAATGTTACTATAATAACATATAGAATAGAGTTAATACAGCAAGCTTATTTCACTGAATGTTTGTTGAGCATCTAATGGTTAATAAAACTATGATCGTGTACTATGGACGTACTTTTGTCTTAATTGCAGAGATGTGACGAGGAATGTTTAAAGGAGCATCATAGATATATACTTTTTATTAATTTCAGATTAAATGTGAAATAAACTATTCATGTTTTTTCTTCATGATGAGCATCTTCTGCTCTCTCGGCGACTGTTTTAGATTCATTACCAAAATACCTAGCTGAATAATTCACTTTCAACAGTTTGGTAAATCAGTAGCTGGTAAACAAAATGTACATAACCACCTACCGACGTTTCGGTAACCGTCTGTTACCTTCCTCAGGGCACTACTGACTGTTCTCCTTAGCAATTCAGCTAGGTGTCGCTGCTGCAGTGTAAAGAATGCGGTCCCAAACGTGACTGACTGGAGTGATGCAACCTTAGCCACGTTTGGGACCGCATGGCAAGTTGTATGGAGAATTTTGTCGACCCTCGTTAAATAATGTTTCAGTCACTGATGGATTTTTTTGTCTACCTTAAGATTTCTCAAGTAAACTATTTCCTATGAAATCATAACCTACAGAACCAATATGCACAGAATACACAATCAAACCTGATACGTTGTCATTTATAGTAAGTAAGTTCAACATAGAGACTGCAGAGGCCAAAGAACACTTTCAGCAAACAGGTGACGTGACGACAAACATGTGACATCATAGCAATCACGTGACGTTCACAAAACACAAACAGGTGACATCACAGCAACCACGTGACGTTCGACAATCATGTGACGGTGTGGTTACGCACTGGTAACATAATATCCCAGCATTCCTCTGCATTAAGAGGGAAATATCAACACTCAAGCTGACGTGCAAGGCTGTATGGGAAACTCTGCTATCTTTTGAAAAAAAAAATTCTATGGACCTACCTACATGAAAAATGTCAAAGGAAGAATAGTCTATCTTAGTATAGGCTAAAGTAACGGGACAGCTACACACACCACTTGATATAACTTAGTAAACACGATCAAGGTAACGCCCAAGGTATGACCTCATCTAAACAACCCAGGTGATTATTAACTAATATTACCCAACCTTCCCTGCGAAAACGCTGACGTGGACACAACACGCCCCCTTTCTTACACCCAGCTTCCTGTGACCAAAAGACACTAACAGGTTGACAAATCGTGAGTAAAAAGGACCTTTTTTGTGCTGTACGCCTGCAATAACAACTTGCGATGTTTCTGTTAACACCTGTTCCAGTATATGTTCTGAGACTTGCTAATTTTACTCAAGAAAAATCATGTAAAGGGTTCTAGGCAAAACGCTGCGCCTTAGTAATATACGTCGTGCAAAAAAGAGCAAAAACAGCAACTTTCTTGTTGTATGCTTGAAAGGGCAACTAGTTGTTTTCAGCCACACACATTTCTGTGTGTTCAATAAATTAACTTTGCTAATTAACAAATTTAAGTAAAATAAGTCATTTTGGGAAAGGTCTTTTCACTACTTTAAGGTAGTTTAAGGCTGTCAAAGTTACTTGTTTAAAATATTGGAATTTATATTCATGATGAGTAGTGTAGAATCAGCGTTGCCATGTAAGAGTACCGATTAAGGGCCGCCCCCCTCCCCATCACTGACGTCATTCGGTGTGGTGGCAATCATGTGACCATGTCCTACATCGTAACAGACAAACATTTAGGTAGAAATCCTTAAATACCCTGAAATAAGAAATATATCAGCATCAGCATTAGGGATATGGCTCATCACGATCGTTTGAATAGGTGTACAATTATTCAACTACGTCTATGCGTTAAAACTATGCGTGAAAATAGTTTCTCTGTATGTCTGTTGACTCTTATCAAACAAAATGTATCGATTAACACGTTGGCGCAGACTCAAGTGGATGAAAATAGGTACAGGGGTCAACTTATATCAGTCAAAGGAGACGTTTTGATATACATGTCTTTGTTCTTATTTGATATTGCCATTACCGGGCTATGATAGTGTTGACTCAATGCTACCGTGTACGACTGCAAATAAGGATTATTTCAATGTCCCTAAAACCACCACTGACGTAATTTAGCTTAATTTAACGTTCCCAGAATATGAGATAGTTAACAAAATAAAGCAACAACAGCAGTAAAGGGGAGCGTAGGGCTTATCGTAGTGTTAGGGAAATACGAATGCGATTTAATTATTTTTCTGTGCATGTACCAGTAAGATGTGTGACACTATGCTGAGTCTTGTCAAACAAAAATATCGATTGGTGCGTTTGGCATAGACTCAAATGGGTCATAAAACATACATGTTCCATGTTCTGGTTGCCATTAGTTGTTGTTTGCATAGTTACGATAAAAGGTCAACATACCCCCTCACAAACACACACATCTAAAGGAAAAGGTCAAATATCCCTTTATACGCACACCCGTGCCTAGTAATGCCTAGCAATGGCACGTACATCGTTTGCTTCTTTGCTAAATACTATACAATACATTCCAACTTACCATAGTGTGTCTGCTAGTGTGCCTCCGATGGTACCTACGTGAACCATATGTGCTTCATTTTATAATGCCTAAAATAAGGCTAAGCTTTGATTAATGAATAAAGCCAAGCTATTCATAAAACCTATTCTACATATGAAATAGAATATTCATGCTTTATTCCGTATTTTCCGTATTTTGATTTCCTGTCTTTGAAGTAATAAGTAAGAATATACATATTAAAGGTTATTTACAACTGTATTCTAGGTGTGACATACTACACCAGTCATGGCGCAACTTTCCAGACTTGCCCAACTGTTTGTCAAGATTTCTGACAACTTGATGGAAGAAGACGTCAGGAATCTCAAAGCTTTACTGTCCATTGAAGAAGTTCTTGGCAGGGCAAAAGTTGAGAAAGCAACAGCTCTAGAAATTTTTGACATGTTAGTAGCTAACAAAACGATTGGCAAGGGGAATCTGGGGTTCCTTGTGCAAGTTCTTAGAAGTCTCGGAAAGGGAAAGTTGGCTGAGGAAACCGAACGTCTTGAGCAAGAACAACAGATGGAAGGTAGGTCTTTAAGTAAATTGAAAATGTTCATAAATTGAGACTTGATCATCACTAAATCATTTGTGGCGTCGGGTGGAGTAGTGGTAGAGCGTTCGACTATGAAACGGCGAGACCCGGGTTCGATCCCGAGTTGTACCCGGGACATGTCTGGACATGCGCCCCGACGTTGTGCCCTTGGGAAAGGCACTTTACACGACTTTCCTCACTCCACCCAGGTGTGAATGGGTACCTAACTTCGGTTAGGGAAAGTCGTATTGAGGTCACCTGGTGGCGCCGAATGGCAGCCGCACAGACCCTTGCGACAGTTCCACAAAAAAAAGTGGAACAAATATGTATCATGTGTATTATGTGAACCCTGTATTGTATTGTATATTGTAAACCCTGCATCAATTCAGCACTATGAAAGGCTGCGATTGCACGGGTAATGTTTGACCAATAAACCATTTATTATCATTATTATTAAATCATAATGTTGTTCCTACCACCCTTGCAAATTTGCTGCCATGATCAACCACAGAAATACGTCTTACAAGGATGTTTATCCACCAACACAGGGAGTGAGCTCCGGGACATATCAGACTTTAGATTTCTGGATGACAGCGGACCAGAAGACAGTACATCAGATGACAGCGGACCAGAAGAAAGTACATCAGATGACATCGGACCAGAAGACAGCGGACCAGAAGAAAGTACATCAGATGACATCGGACCAGAAGACAGCGGACCAGAATACAGCACTCCAAAATCTATCACCCCCGACGACAGTGGATCAGAATACACTACTCCAAAATCGAATACTCCAGAAGACAGCGGACCGGAAGACAGCGGACCAGAAGACAGCGGACCAGAAGACAGTACATCAAAACCCAACATTCCAGAAGACAGCGGACCAGAAGACGGCGGACCAGAAGACAGTACATCAAAACCCAACATTCCAGAAGACAGCGGACCAGAAGACAGCGGACCAGAAGACGGCGGACCAGAAGACAGTACATCAAAACCCAACATTCCAGAAGACAGCGGACCAGAAGACAGCACATCAAAACCAAATATTCCAGAAGACAGCAGACCAGAAGACAGCGGACCAGAAGATAGCACATCAAAACCCAATACTCCAGAAGACAGCGGACCAGAAGACAGCGGACCAGAAGACGGCGGACCAGAAGACAGCGGACCAGAAGATAGCACATCAAAACCCAATACTCCAGAAGACAGTGGACCAGAAGACAGCACTCCTAAATCTATCACTCCCGACGACAGTGAATCAGAAGAAACAGAAGTGAAGGAGACAACTACTGTCCTTCAACCAGCTGGAGCTTCAGCCTCACAAGGTCAGAAATAACGGAATAACGCTTATAGTATGAAGTTTTATTGCTATCACTATGCTAATTCTTAGAAAAACATTATAATCTAGCATCAATTTGATCATGAGGGATTGGAACATTGAAATCCTCTAATGCGTGTTTACTAATTTTTAGTATCATTAAACAGGCCTACAGCTAAATACACAGTACTTAGTCTTAGATAGGTTCATTACAATAGATAAATGTTTACTTTCAGGATTTAACACATACGGCAATTGAGTCAGCCTGATATCGTGCTAATGAGATTTTACGGAGGCATCATATCCTATTCTCATAAATCATTCTTCCAATCCTACATTGTCTTTGAACACAAAATCACAGGTACACACTGACAAGGGAATTCGTGGAAATTTACCATGATCAGCTGTTGGCTGGAACGAATGACGTACGTCACTGACATCTCAGACATGTCTAAAATACTAATAAAATATGTGGATTGGTTGTTAATCCATGAAGTTAATACAAGTCTGAAATATTGACAAATGTTACTATGTCAGCATGTACCATACTTTCATTTGTTCATTGTTCTATAGATAATCAGGAGACCACAGAGGCATCTGACAACACAGAGATGGAGAGGTTGACTTCAGAACTGGCCACACTACACATCAAGGAGCTGGTGCGACTGATGGAAGAACCCAAGAGTAAAACTCCTCAATCAAACTCAGCCACAGGTGGGTTATGATACTTGCATAGTTGCATTAAAGGAATATTCCAGTAATGCAGGCTTCGTATGTTCACTTATTATTGAAATCGCCGTACTGACATGAAATATGTTGGGTTTGGTAACGTGTAAATTTCTATTTTGAAAATTTCAATCACAGCTGTCTACCAATCAAAACTGTGGCTGCATAGAAAAAAACATGGTATAACGGCACAGAACTTATGATACGTAAGTGTGTTTCCTTCTTTCTTTAAAGTACTACGACACAAATGAAGCTTATAAATTTCTTCCATACCATAGATGAACGAAATATCCAGGTAAAACTGGGCAATCTCCAAGCTGAGATGAACACAGCTGCAGTAATGGGAGACAAAGTAAGACCGTTTGACTTGTGCTGTCAGATAGGAGATCTCTACAGGACAAAATTGCACGACTTACAGTCAGCTCTGCAGTATTACCAGAACATGTTGGACTGTTCTAAGTCACTGATAAACAACAAAAAACAAGCCAAGGCACACAACAGGCTAGGGTTGACATATGATATTTTGGGAATACAACATGAGGCCATTCTTAGCCACAAGAGAGCCCTGGAAATCTACAAAGCTACAGCATATAATGAGACAGAACTCTGTATAACTTACAAAAACCTTGCATCATCTTTAGCGCTGTCAGGCCAAGCGTTAGACGCAAAAGCTAGTTATGAATCGGCGTTGGCTGTTGCCAAGGAGACAGGAAACAAGGTTGAACAAATGGACATCTACTGTAAGCTGGCTGATTTACACTATTTCAAGCTACACGAGAAACAGGGCTTACACAAGTACTACACAAAAGTGTTAGCACTAGCTAAAGACTTGGGGAGGAAATATTGGGAAATGCTGGGTTACAACAGACTGGGGATGGCTTGTGAGGGAATGAATGATGTTAATGCTGCTCTGAAGTGGTATCAGAAGCAACTGAAAATGAGCCAAAAAAGCGGAGACAAGAAGGAACAGGCAACAGCACACACCTGCGTGGGTAATGCATACAGATTACTGGGTAACGTGGACAAAGCAAAACCCCACCTCGACACAGCCTTACAGATGGCACAGCAAGCAGGGTCTCTGTACGTACAGATGTATGTTTACTGTAAGATGGGTGACATGCAGACGGAACAACTCCACTCCCCACGTACATCCATCCAGTATTATGAACAGTACCTCGCGCTAGCCAGGCAGTTGGGAAACAGGCGTGAAGAAGGAGTGGCTTGCAACAGAATGGGACATGCCCACTGTGAGATTGGGGGGTATAAGGTGGCGCTGGAGTGGTGTAAGAAGGACCTTGAGATAAATCAGGAAACTGGAGACAAAGCTAACCTGCTAATATCACATAAAAACGTAGCCAATTACTACCAGGCACTGGGTAAACGGGATCAGGCCAGATCTCACTATCAGTCAGCCCTGACCATCGCCATAGAGACAGAAAACAAACAGGAACAAAAGGACATAAACGAGAGGCTGACAGGACTCCAAAGATGTAATATTATGTAGGAAATGTTACGATGCATGTATGTTGCTAGTCTGTAACAGTACAAAGTTCTAACTACCGGGCTGTATGATTAAATTGAGGTAACACCTAAGAGCGCATTTGCGTCTTTTAAAAAGTAGAAAGTATGTTTGTAATAGGCAAACCTGTGGCACTCTTAAAGCAAAACCATGGCTAATTTAAATTGATAGCTATAGAAAAGCAATAACAGCTGTAGGCATAATTTGATTTAGCAATGGAAAAAATCTGGGTAGTCTTAAAAATTACATGAACCTGCATGATTTCTGTAACACAGTCCTTAAATAACCTAATAGTAGACAAAGCAGTCCTTAGTAGTTATGAACCAATCTTAGAAGCGGGGATGAAAGCTGTCACTGTGTTGTAGATTCGTCGGAACGGAAAATGTGTACAGTATCTTACAACTGATTCCTGTATTTTTGTAAGGAATAACATCTAGATTTTACTTTGCTGCATGAAATTCAACTCGAGCATCATCAATCAGGTGGAAATGATATTTCAAGGCTTTTTAGTGTGATGTAGAAACTGTTTCTAGCGCAAGGCTTAGACTTTAACAAAACATCTTTGCTATACATAGTTTCTATGACAAGAAAAGTAATGTTATAATTATCAATTAGCATAAAAGGATACATATCTGGCTTCACAAAAATAAGATCATCTTGTACATATAACAAAACTAATGGTGAAAATACTATATAAAAGAATATTGATATTACGGTTTATAATATATAGAATGGAGCCAGTAATGCAAGATAGATTTTCCGATTCTTTGTTGAGCATCTAATGGTTTATAAAACCTGGATGTGACCGTGTACTATGGGCGTCCTAATCACCACTTCTGTCTCAATTTCACACATGTGACAAGTACTTAACGCTACCCTGAAATGAACCAGATTTTATGTGAATAAGATATGTTTGCCATTTATTACAAAATAAAGCTGGATAACGGGCTCAATCTCTCTAAATATTGCATTTTGATGAAGCAACTCAAAGTTGTGAGAGTTATCAACGCCTTTAAGTCAGGGCAAACGAGTCCCTATTCTTACCTGAATATGGTGAATGGTTGTTACAATGGTCGTGAGGAAATTCTCACCACAAGTAACGATTCGACATACTTGGCTACTGTTGTTAAAAATAAGCATTTTCTTTACCTTTTTAAAATAGTTTACAGTGCATGTGTATTCGGAGGGTAAAATGCTATTTGCCTGTGGAATGATGCTTAGTGTTTTGAACCATGAAAAGCAGGCAGACAAAATTTTCTTACAGATCATTATGTACTGGAGACGACATAAAAGTTCATAGCAATGTTTTGATAATAGACATATAGAAATCACACTGCAATTTTTGTATCCAAGTGTAAAATGTACAACACTTCAGTTCAACTAGTCCGTCTGTAGACTTTGATCAAATTACTGAATAAAGATAACCCTTCTCCAGAGTGATATTAACCTGGCCAAGGCCCAAACACAGAAGTGACATTTTAGGCTACGTCAGTACCAACATGCCCTCAGGCAGCTTGTTCTGTCGTGTAATTGTGTTCGGGTCCGCCGCCGCCCATGTTTCACTGCTCCCTGCAAACTGAACACTCTGAGTAGAACTGCAACCCCTGCGGAGGTAAGCACATAGAGAACCTGTTGTGTCTTCTGTTTTACTGTTATCTACCTAAGGAGTCAGTGTCATTGTCTTTGCCATACTGTATTTACAATGCGGTCCCAAACGTACAGGAGATGGATATATACATGATTATCACCCAACTATGTCTTACCTGAATATCATGAATGTCCTAATAATCCTATCTATACGTCGTATCAACTTCGTGAGACGAAATTCTCGCCAGAAGTAACGATCCGACATACAGTACTTATCCGACATTCTTATTTACCTACCACAAACATGTGCTGTGAAGCAAATAACACCATGTACAAAGTTTTAGTCAAGGGCACGCCTGCTATTCTCACACCGTGACTAGGAATGGCCGGGCCTTTTATCACTGTTTGTATTGCAAATAATACCTGCCCAACTATGGAAACAACTTACGTCAATGCCGAGTTATATTTCCAGGCATCCCTCGGCGTAACGTGAACACGTAGGAGGGTTTTCTTCCTCACCCATACCCGACGTTTTTTTAGAAAAAGAGGGCTTTCTACGGGCGAAACGTGAGTACAGCTTGCAGTGTTCTCACTGCGTACATTGAAGATCAGTTTGTGTTAAATGTGTTGTAGTAAAGTGTTATTAAAGTCAGGGGTGCCAAAGTATTCATATGAATTTTAATAAGGCGAGACTGAGTGTCTCTGGAAAGTTTAAAATTAATAAGGATTGTATGTACAAAGAAATGAAAGTTGTTGAATCTCTCTGGAACTGATTAGCCTGTCTTAAGCAGGGGAAGTCGTAAACAGGTGGGTACTAGTATTTGGGACCCAACATAGCTGCGCGCCCTCCCTTTAGTCATTGTGCAATGTTACGCCTTACCCCCATAGAAACACTGACAAAGACACCAGTGTTCCGTTACGTTGTCCACTATCCCCTGCGGTAACACATACCGTACCCTGTTACAGGCCAGATTCAACATCCAACGCCAGGTGTAAAGTGGAAGACTTCGTTCCTCAAACAGTGAGTAACATTAAGGTGGGTTTTAGTGTGTTTGGATTCGAGGACAAAGTTTTCATATACTGGTCGGTTGAGCCTGGAAAAACCTTTTGTGCAAGTAGAAAGTCGTAAACAGGGGGATATTTTGGGCCCAACATGGCTGTCAGCCCTTCCTTTTGTTCTTGTGTAAACTGCATGGTGATGATGAAACTGTGTGGTGTAACGTTACGCCTAACCCCATAGAAGCACTGACCGTTGAAAGACACCAGTTTTACATTACGTTCCCCATTATTCCTGCGGTAACACAAACATGCACCTGTTACAGACCATATTCAACACCCAACGTCACCCAGGATTTCATTCATGCTATGCCCCAGTGCACTATGTTCACTAATGGGCAAGATTCTTGGGGTAGACAGGCATCATCACTGTCCACACTTATTGTCAAAGCAAGAGTCGTCTATTGATAATAACATCATGTGACATAAACACAAACATCCAACAATGGCAAATTCCTTGACCTATGACCTTGTAGTAGTCCCCTATTCACGTACGAAAACACGTCCAACAACTCCTGGGCCATACCATCTCTGTTGACGGGTGGGGGGCAACAACATGTATAAGCCTTGAAGAACTGGTTATTAAGACAGCAATTCACAAATCTTAACTTATAAAAAAGTAAATCCAAATGTTAAATCCAATAGACAAGACGCACTGGCGCCTTAACGTAACAGTATGATAGAATTTTTGCATTGATAAATACTGAATTAATACACTAAAACACATTTAGAGAAATAATAGTGTTAAAACATTTATAAAAGCTAAATACCTTGCTTGCTATCTCCCTTTCACAGAGGTGGTGACTCTAGCCGGGAGAGATGGATAGAGAGAAGCAGGTTTACAACAGACGTCGACTAGCTTCGACTTTGGAGCGGCAACAAGAGGAACTAGAGAAAAACCAAGAAAGCCGACACAAGACAAAACTCCAAAATATCGGCAATGTGTACGGATCAACTTGTGAACTGGTAATCATAATGATTTGCGTTCTTCTTCTTCTGTTTCAGCGTCTAGCACTAGTCTGGTCGTTATTAATCGGGACTGAACAGAATTATTACAAACTGGGATTGTCTCATTACAATACGGGGCAGTACGAGTCAGCCTTGTGGTGGTTCCTTAAGGACCTAAAGATACAAGAAGCAAGAGGCGACAAGGCAAGCCAGATGAATGCGCGCGTTAATGTAGCTAATACATACAGGTTACTTGGCAAAACCGAACAGGCAACATCACACTTCGACACAGCCTTACAGCTGGCAAAGAAGACAGGAAATCAACAAGGACAGATGATAGTTTACTTCTGTATTGGAGACTTGCAGAGGGAACAACTCCACTCCCCACATACAGCTATCCAGTACTATGAACAGTATCTCGCACTAGCCAGGCAGTTGGGGGACAGGCGTCAGGAGGAAGTGGCTTACAACAGGCTGGGACTGGCCCACTATGCGATGGAAGAGTATGATACAGCTCTGGAGTGGCATCAGAAGTACCTGAAGATGAGCCGAGAGGATGGAGACAAGACTGAACAGATAACAGCACATAAAAACATAGCTGATTCCTACCAGGCACGGGATAAACTGGGCCTGGCCAGATTTCACTATCAATCAGCCCTGACCATCGCCATGGAGACAGGAAACAAACAGGAACAGATGGACATTTACCTCAGCCTGGGTGATTTACACAGGGAACAGCTACATGAACCACAGGCCTCACACAAGTACTACACAGAGATGTTGGCCCTGGCTCAAGACTTGGAGAGGAAGGACTGGGAGAGACTGGCTTATAACAGACTCGGAGTGGCTTGTGGGGACATGCAGGATAACGAGGCAGCTCTGGAGTGAAATCAGAAGGACCTGAAGATGAGCCAAGAGGATGGAGACAAGACTGAACAGATAACAGCACATCAAAACATAGCTGCTTCCTACAAGGCGCTGGGTAAACAGGACCAGGCCAGATCTCACTATCAATCAGCCCTGACCATCGCCAAGGAGACAGGAAACAAACAGGAACAGATGGACATTTACCTCAGCCTGGGTGACTTACACAGGGAACAGCTACATGAACCACAGGAATCACACAAGTACTACACAGAGATGTTGGCAGCTGGCTAAAGACTTGGAGAGGAAGGACAAGGAGGGGCAGGCTTACAACAGACTCGGACTGGCTTGTGGGGACATGCAGGATAACGAGGAAGCTCTGGAGTGGCATCAGAAGGACCTAAAGATGAGGCAAGAGGATGAAGACAAGACTGAACAGATAACGGCACATAAAAACATAGCTGATTCCTACGAGGCATTGGGTAAGCTGGACCAGGCCAGATCTTACTATCAATCAGCCATGACAATCGCCATGGAGACAGGAAACAAAGAGGAACAGGAGGACATTACAAAGAGACTCGCTAGTCTTTAATAGTACAGAAATTAGCTTAGAAAAACCGCATGGTTTCTTACCCACAATCCGTATGTACCCTGTATATAAAGCAGTCTTTCGTAGTGATGATTTTATCTTAGAAGCAATGAATTCAAGGTGTTGCTATGTTACGTATGCTTCTAGAGGGCGCATTTTAGAGTACCTTACAACTAATTCATATTTTCTTGCGAAGAATAATCTTTTAACATTATATTAAGCCCCGACAATTGTAAGCTCCTCACAATTTAGCCCTTGGCTGCAAGGAAAGAATAAACCGGCCCACCCAATAATAATAACAATTACCAATTATATTATCAATCAGGTGGAAATGACATTTCAAGGATTTTTAGTTTGATGTATAGAAATTGTTTGTAGCACAAGGATCATACTTAACATAAAATGTTTGCTAAACAAAGATTCTATGACAAGAAAAGTGATGTTATAATTATCAATTTGCTTGAAAGTAAACATAGCTGGATTCACAAATACTTAGTATTAAGTCATGTCCGTATATGTCCCACAACTAAAGGTGAAAATACTAAAATATGTTGATATTCCATTAATTGAAATGTACCTTGTATAGAAAGTAGAATATAGCGGATAAAGCAAGCTTGTTTGTCTTTGCTAATCATCTAAATCACCTTTGGTTGATGTAAGGTGGGTGCAATCGTGAGTTAATAACGTCTTTATACTTTGTTTTTACTTGTTAACATATGACGAGTACGTGAGAAACGTTTAATGCTACTCTTAAATGAACCACTTTACGCATTTAGACTTTATGATAATATGTTTACCATTTACGACAAAATAAAGCTGCATAAGGACTCGGTGTATCCATTTTTTCATTTCGTGATTTTCCTTTTACTTAGAGATTCCAAGACCTTGAAGTCTGGGCACCCATTCACCTGCCTTTCCTGAATATTGTGCAAGGCAGAATAACTCTACCGACATACGACGTTATAATGGTCGTGAGACGAAACTATCACCGCGGACATACATGGTTACTGTAGTTAGAAATAGATGCAGATACATGAATTTTTTTCCAATTATGGTATATTCTGAGTGAACGAAGCACGGTTGCAGTTTGTAAAACATCGTTTCATTTTACAGCCTAGATAAAAAAAATTCTCGCAAAAAGAAATATCACATCGAAACAAAAAAAAACATGTTGAAAACATTTTGATCAAATATAAGAATAACCAGAGGGCCTCTCAGAAAAGCGGCCTTGTCCTTGTTTTCTGCGTTGATACTACTACATTGTCAGGCTGTGCTGATGAGAAATATATGAAACGTGAGATGTCGGTGAAAGCTGCAATACAAACTTTAGCCGCGTGGTGGTGCTGTTACTTATGCACGCCAGTCTGTGCTGATAGGAATGTCGGTGGAAGCTGCATTACAACCTGTGCCCGCATGGTGACACTGATTTTGCTGCATGTCAGTCTGCGGTGATGAGAAACCCGTTAAAAGTAAGCTATCGGTGGAAGCTGCTGTACAGACTGTGTCCGCGTAGTGGCGCTATTACTGCAGTACAAACTGTGGCCGCCTGGTGCCGCTGTTACTCCTGCATGTCTGCCCTGATGAGAAAGCCGTTAAACGTGAGATATCGGTGGAAGCTGCTGTACAAACTGTATCCTCCCTTCGCCAGCTCCACCCAGACCTGCTCTCCAGCCTCCAGCCGCACGATGGCGCTGTTACTGCTGGACTGGTGCTCCTGAAACGGCCCACTGTTTTCATACAGCCCCACCACGAGCTCCCCATTCTTCACCAGCTTGAGAAGGTATTTAGCGTAGCTACTGAACCGCGTCATGCCATTGAACGTGAAGAAGTAGACGCCTCCTACCCTAGCCGTGAACTTGGCTGTTTCCTTATCGTATGCCCCTCCCACGTTCGTCAGCACGACGTTGTACGTCACCACCTTACTGGATGACGTCGACGTCTCTAACCCGTTTGTTCTCACCGCGGAGAACGCCAGGACGGTTCGGACAGGTGCGTCATCGCCAGGTGATCCCTTCTCACCTGCCGACCCGCGATCACCTTTCTCTCCCACATCACCTGTGGGTCCGACCGGGCCCAACTCACCTAGGTCCCCTGCCGCGCCCTTCACACCTGGCGCACCTTTGTGACCTGAAAACGGTAGAATTGCACAAAAAAATGTCATCAACACATTGGTGAATATTTCACACACAGGTGAAGTTTTGTATTCAATCAACATACACGTCTGTGCCAAATAAACACCATTTTTCTACTTTACGATAAAATTCTATTATTTATACAAATACACATATAAACATGGATACAGACAGACACACAAATACAGGCATGAACTCGGATACACGTAGATATACAGATACATCGCCAGAAACAGCTAGATGTAAACTTGGATACAGATACAGCAGACGCTGTCTAACACATATACAGACACAGCGTCAGAAACAGCTGGCTAGCTAGATGAAAACTGGGAGACAGCTACAGATGCGGCAGACGCTGTCTGGCACATATACAGATACAGAAACGGGTACAGATACCGGTGTAGATTTCATACACAGATACATTCTTAGATACATACAGACAGACATACATACATACATACATACATACATACAGACAGACATAGATACATACACAGATACATAATATGTACTTAAAACACGTATAAATTGACAGGTATATATAACTTCACACACCTCTGCCCCCCATTGCCCCCTTGTGTCCTTGCGGCCCCGGCATGGCTAACACCGTGATGTTCTGGTCGTTATACACTCTTGAACAGGAGCCTTCCTCCACTGAACCTTTCCCTGCACGGGTCTGGGTCGCCAAGGAACCACGAAGAACGAGAAAGACGACCAAGACACTTGCCTGAGCCATCTTGCTGTGCTTCAGTTGTTCTTAAGACTCTGTGGAGATACTAAGGGCGAAGGCACTCGGCTTGGCTGTCTTACAAGGAGCCGTTTCGCCCCCTGGTATAAAAAAAACAACCCGTGCTTTTGTAATGGAACAAAAACAACCTGAACAAGTAATTAAGATGGTGCAGTCTTTTCACAACCTAAAGACTTAGTTTGTTTTCTTAACTGTATCATTTTCTATACCAACACGGCTTGTAATAGAAATGGATACATTAATGCAAATGCATACAGTAGGCAGACAAAGATACAATAAAGAAAATAAACAGCGCCTTAAGCACCTTTGTAACAACACCGCCTTCTTTTATTCAGGTAATGGAGGCTTCTATTCTCCGACAAAGGTGTGAACTGTGTTTCTTATCCAGGTGTGCAAACACCTCTGAACACCTGTAAGACGTTCCCCGAGTCTTAACTACAATTATAACCCTCCAAGATGGTCCGGACACGAGTCTTGCTCTCCGTCCTTGTCCTTCTCAGCTGCTGGCTGCTCCAGACAGCTTCTACCCACGAGGTGCAGTTGGAGGAGGGCTCCTGCTCTAAACAGTTCAGCAGCGACGTGAACATCACCGTGGTGGCCGCGCCGGGGCCGGCCGGGCAGAAGGGCGACATGGGCCCGAGAGGTCATCAACTAATCAACTATGTCTATATCTGTGTTTGTATCCATAATAGTGTTTGTACTTACTTGTATCGGTATCTCTCGCTCTTTTACCTGTATTGACACCTGTTCTGAGCTTGTATCTTTCTCTGCACCTGTACATGCATCTGCATCTGTATTTTATATCTAGACCTGCATCTCTTTCTCCACTTGTAACTGTATCTGTATGTATCAGCCAACAATTGCAAGTGCAGTACACTAGCCGAGAAGTTGGTTAGTCTGGTACGAAACGTGTATAGAGAGAAAGTTTTGCCTTTCAAAAAAAATGAGTTTCACCAACACAGATGAACTTCCATGTAGACGTGAATGCTGTTAACTAAACCTGCCCTGCTCACACTCATGTGTGTTTCTGCCATCTACAGGTGACAAAGGTACGCCAGGTGAGAGGGGCGTGACAGGTGCTGCAGGTGAGCAGGGACCTGCCGGGCCTACAGGTGAGAAGGGAGACACAGGTGATCAGGGACCGGCAGGTGAGATGGGAACACCTGGCGTCAGCCCACCTGTCCCGACCCTGGTGGCGTTCTCCGTGGCGCGAACCACAGACGTGGAGATGTCGTCTACCGACACGGTGGTGACGTATGATGACGTCCTTAGCAACGAGGGCGGGGCTTACGACATGGCAACGGGAAAGTTCGTGACTAAAGTGGGCGGGGTCTACTTCTTCACGTTCACGGGCATGACGAAGGTGGATTACTTCATACAGCTGATGAAAAACGGGGAAAAGGTGGTCTCACTGCGAGAAACGTACCCAGGTCTGTTTCGATAATTTGTTTATCTATGCATTCATTTATCTATTTATACACACAAAAAAAGAAGTAGACATGGCTATCCTCTGGTATTCCACTGCTAATAGCGTGGCCACATTTGTCGTACGATCTTGATGTACGTCTTAGAATTATCCAGCAAATAGAACGAACCCCCACAATGATGTAATGCTGAGGTCACATTTATAAAACCGGGGCTAGGCCGGGCAGTCTTATGGAACGAAAAGTATGATATAAAAGGCAACAAAGCAAAAAAAAGTTGAATTTAATGATGGAAAGTATTTGCGTATATTCTTGATATAATTAAAATTGTTGATTTTTCGTTAATCGAAACAGCCCGGCCGGGCCCCGGTTTGGAAATGTTACCTCAGCATTAGACAGCCGGAAACTGCCCGGCCGGGCCCCGTGTTGGAGATGTGGCCTCAGCATAACCCAGTATCGCTTCTCCCTGTTTCATGCTTCCCCAGGTGAAAGGCAGGCCAGCAGTAACAGCGCCATCCTGCATCTGGAGACTGGGGACGAGGTTTGGGTGCAGCTGAAGCAGGGCGAGTACACTCTGCTCAGTAACGACAACCGGTACCTCACGTTTTCCGGACTTCTTATCAACCCGGCATAACCGGTACCTCACATTTTCCGGACTTCTTATCAACCCAGCATAACCGGTACCTCACATTTTCCGGACTTCTCATCAACCCTGACTTCTCATCAACCCTGCATAACCGGTACCTCACGTTTTCCGGACTTCTTATCAACCCGGCATAACCGGTACCTCACGTTTTCCGGATTCCGGATTCATCAACCCAGCATGACTGTAACGACAACCGGTACCTCACGTTTTCCGGACTTCTCATCAACCCGGCATAACTATAAAGGAGACCGAAATCTCAAGTTTTCCTAGATTTCTTATCCTCCCAGCATAAATGTAACGGCAACTTCCGGATTTCTTATCAACCCAGCATGACTGTAACGACAACCGGTATCTCACGTTTTCCGGACTCCTCATCAACCCGGCATAGCTTTAATGACGACCGGGATGGTCACTGTCGTCATCACCACATGTATCACTGGCTTGCCCAGTCTAAGACTCTTTCCTTTACAGCATTAAGTGAATAAAACACTTTAACGTAAAACACCTGTAGAAAATTGAGGTCTGATTCCTGAGTCATTTTTTTCTTTTTCTTAATGTTCAATACTTTGCAATACTTTTTACATAGTGCCGAAGAGTACACTGGGCCATGTGCGAATTCGAAGGTGGTAAGTTAGATAAATCGACGGAACTTCTGCCAAAGACAATTGGTCCCATGGCCATGTAAGGAGGATCCAAGCAGTTTCGAGAGCCATGGAGAATTCGCAGATACTTACTATTGATTCATTGCTTTGATGCTGTGAAAATTAATGTCTGAATAAGATATGTTTCATGAGTACATCTTCTAAATCTCGGTATGGAGTATAACTTCATATATCTAACCTTAATTGGATGAACTTTATGAATGCGTGAACTTTAATTGCTCGACAGTCTCACAGACACACACACACATACATACACACACATACACACACACACACACACACACACATACGATTTGAACATACAAAAGGTTCAAACAAATACAAGTCATGAATAATTCACTTTTATTCATACTATAACAAATGTACAACAATAACATGGATAGGTAAGTTGACCGTTAGACGATGACTAAATTACAATAGACGTAATCCATCCAGTTGTGAGTACACTGGAAAGTCCAGATTAGGTAGTTAGCACGCTGGAAAATCCGTAGTTTGCCGGTACCGCTATGCTTGTATGGTGAGCAATCCGGAAAGTGAGAAACCGGTCACCGTTACTGTTACAGCTGGTTGATGAAGAATCCGGAAAACGTGAGGAACCGGTCACAGGTTACTGTTAGAGTTGGCTGATAAGGAATCCGGAAAGTGAGGAACCTGTTGTCCTTTACTACTAGATTTGGTTGATGAGGAATCCGGAAAGCGAGGAACCTGTAGTCCTTTACTACTAGATTTGGTTGATGAGGAATCCGGAAGACGTGAGGAACCGGTCGCCGTTATGGTTAGAGTTGGCTGATAAGGAATCCGGAAAGTGAGGAACCTGTTGTCCTTTACTACTAGATTTGGTTGATGAGGAATCCGGAAACGTGAGGAACCGGTCGCCGTTACTGTTAAAGCTGGTTGATAAGGAATCCGGAAAGCGAAGAACCAGTCACAGTTACTGTTAGAGTTGGCTGATAAGGAATCCGGAAAACGTGACAAACCGGTCGTCATTGCTGTGCAGACTTAACGCGCCCGGAAACATCTCAATCCAAACCTCGTCCCCGGTCCCCAGCTCCAGGATAACGCTGTTGCTGCTGGCCTGGTTGTCAACTGTAGAAAAGAAAGAAGATGGGGATAAGGAATGGGAAAATTGAGTCTAGCATGATGGCATAAATGAACGCATAGATAAACTAGAAAGGTAACATTTGTCAAAATACTGCTCTGTATGCATTTATTTTACTCAAACACATTCATATGTATGGTGAGCAGGCTCTTCAACTCTGGTCTGCTACAAAATGTAAACTGACACCACACGTTGTCTGCTACAGCACCAGTTACCACGGTGACAGCCGTCTGGTGCAGGTCATTGACTTTATATGTTTGAAGAAGAAGAAGAGGAAGAAACAGAGCAAAAACAATATGTTTTTCTTCTGTGAAGGTAAACATAACAAGTCGAAACAAACCTGAATATTCGTCTTTTTCACGCATGGAGATCATCTTTTTCCCGTTCTTCATCAGGTGAAGGAGGTAACTCGTGCTGGTTTTGGCCGCGAACGTGAAGAAGTAGACCCCGCCCACTTTAGTCACGAACTTCCCCGTTGCCATATCGTAAGCCCCGCCCACGTTGCTAAGGACGTCATCATACGTCACCAGCTGTGTGGCCCAATTCGTCGTCAGGCCTGTGGTTCTCGCCACGGAAAACGCCACCAGGGTCGGGACAGGTGGGCTGACGCCAGGTGTTCCCGTCTCACCTGCCGGTCCCCGCACACCTGTGTCTCCCTTCTCACCTGTGGGCCCGGCAGGTCCCTGTTCACCTGCAGCACCTGTCGCGCCCCTCTCACCTGGCGTACCTTTATGACCTAGGGATGGCAGAACTACACATGAGTGTGAGCAGGACAGGTTTTGTTAACAGCATTCACGTCTACATGGAAGTTCATCTGTGTTGGTGAAACACATTTTTTGGAGAAGGCTAAACTTGTCTCCTAACATGTTTGGTACCAGACTAACCAACTTTTTGGCTGCTGTATTGCGCCAAAGTATGTTGTTACCTGTTGTCTGATACAGATAGAATTACAAGCACAGAAGGAGATACCTGTCTAAATATAGAATACATGATTGTACAGATCATGAAAGATGCAGACATATGTAGAGGTATAATTAGACATACAGCCTCAGAAGCTCAGAATAGATGTCCATACAGGTATAAGAGATAGAGATACCGATACAAGTACAGGCACAGAAATACAGATACTAACACAGATACATATATTAGCACAGATATGGATGCAGATACATATACAGAGACACACAGACAGATGCCTTTACAAGCTGCCATACAGCTGCACCCATCTGCAGAGTTACCGATACAAGCACGGCTACCTCTCGGGCTCATGCAGAGTTACCGATACAAGCACAGCTACCTCTCGGGCCCATGCAGAGTTACCGATACAAGCACGGCTACCTCTCGGGCCCATACAGAGTTACCGATACAAGCACGGCTACCTCTCGGGCCCATGCAGAGTTACCGATACAAGCACGGCTACCTCTCGGGCCCATGCAGAGTTACCGATACAAGCATGGCTACCTCTCGGGCCCATGTAGAGTTACCGATACAAGCATGGCTACCTCTCGGGCCCATGTAGAGTTACCGATACAAGCACGGCTACCTCTCGGGCCCATGTAGAGTTACCGATAAAAGCACGGCTACCTCTCGGGCCCATGTAGAGTTACCGATACAAGCACGGCTACCTCTCGGGCCCATGTCGCCCTTCTGTCCGGCCGGCCCCGGCGCGGCCACCACGGTGATGTTCACGTCGCTGCTGAAGTGTTTAGAGCAGGAGCCCTCCTCCAACTGCACCTCGTGGGCAGAAGCTGTCTGGAGCAGCCAGCAGCTGAGAAGGACAAGGACGGCGAACAAGACTGGCGTCCGGACCATCTTAAAGGGTTACTGTTGTAGTTAAGACTCGGGGAGCTTCTTACAGGTGTTCAGAGGTGTTTGCACACCTTGGTAAGAAATACAGTCCACACACAGAAGCTTGCCACTACCTGAATAAAAGAAGGTGTTGTTGTTACCGCCGCATCCACAAAGGTGGTAAAGGCGCTGTTTATTTTCTTTATTGTATCTTTGTCTACTTACTGTATCGTTTTCTATTACAACACGTCTTTTGTCTAGCGCCTGGCGATAGATACACAGCATACACAGGCAAACCTGTACAAGTTACCACTTCTGTATAAAGACCACTTGACCATTGTGGACGCTTGGCCCCATATATATATATATAGTAGGCAGCTGTCTAATGTGTTCTATCTCCTCTCTTGAGTTTCTTGAATGGTCACTGAGGACAGGTTTCACTGTGTAATCCATGCTTCATCGATGCTAAGTTCGGCCGACAAGGCAAACTTTATTATCCATGACCTCATCGTGTCGCCCTGTAAAGTTGCCCTTGGGTCAAGAGAAGGTCATGAGCCAGCCAATCAGAGCAGCATTCACGGCAGACGACTTGGGGTCAGGAAAAGGACAGGACGAGAAGCGGTTTATACCGGTTCAATCTCCCGCCGTGAGAGAAAAAAAGTCTTCGACCAAGGAGGTGCCTTCTTTAACCTCCTTACATTCTGCTTACTGCTTCCAAGACGTCAACTTTTCGTTTTCTTGTGGACCTAAGACATCTTCTTTACCTTACAGGATTCTGTCGTAGCATCATTTTAGCTTCAGGTGTTGCTATTGTCTAAGAAGTTACAGAAGTAGTCGGTGGTCTAAAAGATTCAAAGTCACCATGCTAAGAGCCCGGTCATGTCTGTACATGAATACAATGTACTTACATGTACCCTTCATGGAGGTAAGGTCCTTTTAATATCTGTTTCAACCAAAGTGACAAAACCTTAAGTCTCGTGAGGTGAGGAATGGATCATGTTTGCAGATTAGGGTAAAACCGTTGTAGCATTAGGGGTAAAGAATAATGGACCAGCGTTAGAATTCGCAATAGCCTAGCCTTCCGCAACTACAGAACTCATCAATGTTCATAATCATCGTCCAAAATTTATGTTAAAAGCTCAAATTTATTTACCTTTCTTTACGCTTTCTCAAAACAATTTAAAACATTAAAACGGTACCTTTATTTACAGGTAAATTCAATTATTATATGAATACAGTGAGCAAATACGTAAATACATTAGAGGAAGTTTAGATCTTAGAACCCTCCATAGTGAAGTTCATCTATTTCTCCTTTCTATTTTGTTGTACCTGTACTTACTATTATACGTTTACAGTTATAAAAGACGAACAATAATTATGTATTAGGTCCTGAGCTTAGTCCCTTATTTCAAATATATTTGTGTACTATCCAGTTATCTGTTTCTTTGCCGTGAACTTTTGGTGACCTCGTGCACAGCAGAGTCCATCTGATTAAGTTCGTCATGTTTTGATCCCGGGCCTGTCCGCTGATTTTGCCAGCTGTTGCTTTTGTGTTTATACGATAATATCAGACCCGCCTCGTCTGCTGTTTCGCTGTTGTTGATGCCCCGCGGCCATCTTGTCTTCAGATGGCTGACCTTTGTCGCTACCGTGAATCCTTAGAAAGTATACATTTTTTAAACACAAATAACCCAGCTTTATTTCATTCTGTAACTCTTAGAATTATAGATTTTCATTAAGGATATTTTATCGATTAGCATATAGTTTTGAATCAAGGTCAAAAGTTGAAGGACAGAATATAACAACATGGAGTTTCTCTACAGGTCACACGATGCGCAAGGCACGACGGGAGAGAAGCCGATCACTTCGCAGCACAGGTGCGTCACATGTCAAAGGTCACACCTGCCTGAGACAGACACCGGGAGGGCGACGGAACAACGTAACTCACCTGTGCGAAGTACCTGTGCGTGACGGTGCGTCCAGGTGTATTTCAACCATCACCATGACTGAGGTGTGTTTTTCGTGTGTAAGTTTCTTGGCAAATGTGTCGCTTGTTCATGAAAATTTTAAGGAATATGGACAAGGACTCTTAAAGCACCCAGGTGACCAGGTGTGTTTCGCCGCCCTCACCTGCGTGCCTTACCTGCAGCGTGCCGTGACGGCGAAGGATGTGGTCGCTGATTGGGCTGTACCAAAATGTAATTGTGGAGGGGTGTGCATGAGAGGGTACCAATCAGCTTTTGACCCCCTTTGTTCTCCCCACTTTGGTATGACCCCATTCCCTCAAAACCTGCCTATATTTGTTTGAACACCTGTAGGTTTTGAGTTTAAGTCTTACACAAGTACGGGTTGTACCTGTCCCTCTACCTGTGTTTTTGGGACGTCCCAGTTGAGAATCTGCACAAACAAGCGTCTGATCTGGCCCGAGGCGGAACCGGTCCGTCCGCGCCGTTTGTTATTCAAATCAGGAGACTGTTTGTGCAAGGCGAGGGAGGGGTGACAGTTTGTACCGTCACCGCGAACAAGAAAGCTTTCTTCCTATCAAAAATACATCCAGATCCAGGTAGGCGAACGCTCTTACTGTTCTAGCGCTTGTTTTTGTACACACGAACATTTACCACCTGTAGTACGGTTAGTAGGCAGGTGGACTTTTCTTGGTAGAATTCGTCAGTGTCTTCAGGTGTTTACCACTCAAGTGTGCCACCTGGACAATTAGCCCAAACGGCGAGACAACAAGAAAATGTAAAATCTTTGGCTACTAAATCGGAACTTCAACGGCTTGGGTACAGGTGGTTTTCTGGCTTTTCAAACAATTGTGAGAAAATGGCTCACGTCTACACAGTTAGCTTTGTCAGCACAATGCATGAGTTATCAGGTTGTTTACTACAAAACTTCCCATGTAAATGCGAAACCTTATACAGCCCGAGTAGGCAGGACAGTGGTCTAATTCCCTCCTTTAGAGGGACAGCAGTCTTTAGGTTGAAACAAGTAGACTGCCTTCTTGGATGTTTTTAAGAGTTACAACCGGTGTGTTTTCGGCGCCAGAGTGTCCACCATTGTTGGAAACCTGATCTCTCAGCGCATTCCGAGTGGAGCGTTACGCTCTGGCGGTTTGTTTGTTAATCGGTGGGATCTACTCCGATTGTAGACCAGAGACAGGGCCTATAGTTTAGGCTACGTGTGTTACGGAAGATTTTGATTTGAACTGTTTTGGGCTGTGTCTTATTTCCGACCCGTCTTACTACTGTAGATAGTCTGTAAGGTCCGACAGCAACGGAAATACTTAAGAGCAGACTTAAACCATTTTGTAGGGAGGGGTGCACGCAATAGTTATCGTTGACGATCTGAGGTGTTTTTCAGGATCATATACCTAGATGTTTTCGTACTTACTAAAGAGAGTGAAATACAGTAGATGTAGCTAGGGACTGCTTAAGCCTATTCAAACACAGGATTAAGAACTGCGTGATTATTGAGCTACTCAGAATCACAATTGTGTGTGAGCTGAAATATAATTTGTCTTAAGTATGATAGCAAGATGGGCAGGATTTCAATACTATATAGCTCTTGAACATGGATCCCTGAATTTCTTCTTTGATTTTTCTTAATCTTCTTGTAGAATCTGTCGATTTGACATATTTCCATCTGATTTGCTGATTTGAAAGAGATACATGCAAATCAGCAGGCCTGAGCTCCCCCGCAGTTTATCCTTGTTAATCCACGTGTAATTTACCGCTAACAGTGAGTGTACAAAGCACATGGTCGTACACAATAGTGAGTTGAGCTATTTTATCAAGACAGCATTTCCTAGACGGAAACGATTTCTCCGATCAAGGCAATCCTTTCTTGCAGTTCTTACACATGGTTTCTCCAAATATTTGACACATCTCTGTCTGATTCAAAAGTAAACTATGCACACCATTGCTTGTAGGCGTAACCACTCCCAGAAATTTACAAGTAGCTTCAGTGACTCACATGTTATTTACTACTGCAGAAAGTATCCAAAACACCTTAAGCAGGTGAGCAGAACTCGTAAACAGCGCATGGCCGCGAGGCTAACTCCTACTGGGGGTAAAATTTCGCTGACCTGGTGTTTTTGACACTGACGGTTTGCTATGGTTAACAGGTGGCAGAGAAGCAAAGGGAATTGCGCATCCTTAACAAATCTAGTACATGTACTATCAAGTCTGAAACGACAACAAATACAACAAAGGGAACAGCAAACCACAAAGTAGTCATAACTTTCGGGGTCACTTCGTTCTTTGTGAGTCAGGTCGATAGTAGACGAAGGTCGGATTGTTCAAGGGTCCAGAAACTAGTTTATAGGAAACTTTGTGACACTATGCACTCCCCAAGAGCGTTTGTCAGTTAGTAGCTCTGAGGTAAGGTAAGCATTACATGTAGCTGTTGGGTACTTGTTCCTTTCAGGACAAGGAAGTGGGAAGGGACATGAGAATGTATACAGTAGAGTTTGCATCTAGACAGCTTTTAAGTTGAAATTAACGCCGATTTGAATTGTGCCAGTCAGCTTAAAAGCAAGGGGTAGTAACTTAAATGCCAAACAGTGGATGTTTCTTGCTCACTTTCTAAATCGTTACTGCTTTGGGAAAATAAACATAGAGTAAACACTAACCCCTAATGCTGCCAACCTTGACTTGTTACTTCACTGATTTACAATCTTTAATACCAGCCTGAAGCGACTTCGGTTGTGAGTTCGGAGACTGTGACGTCATTAACGACCACCGAGGCTTCGTGCTCCGATTCTGTAGTACGTCACAATGTAGTACAACTTACTACAAGCAAATGTTGCACTAGAAGAATAAATAGCCCAGATAAAGCTCGTATAAGAGAATCCTGGCGGGTGGATACCCTCTGTAAGGTCACGGTTTGACGAATGGTTCGGGTCTTCCCTCCGCTTGTCGCCCTGTCCAAATCCCAGCAGGACGCCATCTTGGAAACGTTCGTCCTCCATAAATTACGACCTATTAATGACCACCTTCGAATTCTCTTAGGGTAAAACTTTGAGCATACTATAAACATGTATAGAAGGAAACCACGATGCTATTTCTGTATATTTTCGACCAAAACTGAGAAATAGCCATGTAAATTCTTGCTGTAGATTTGTTCCAAACGTACAAGGTCACCATCAACAATTGTCATAGGTCACGGGGATAGATAATTTACACCTACATGTACACACTGATACATGTATTTGTCATGACTGTAATACGAGGACTGAAGTACTTAGTGATATGTCTCTCCACCATTGACAGACTACAAGAGACAGCCATTTGAACTTGACAGGTTAAACGTTTCTTTCAAAAGATTTGTCCACATACGTGACAATCTGTCCCCTCCCTGACCGCCCCCCCCCCCCCTTACATGTCGAACCGGTACCTGACAGACACACCCGGCTTACTCTCCAAGCAGAGGTTTGGGTTTGGGGCTTATTTTTGGCGTGTTTTTAGGCTTTTTTATCGGGCTTTCTTTTTTTACTGAAATTTTGTTTCTACTCAACCCAAGAAAGCCCCATAAAAAGCCTAAAACACGCCAAAAATAAGCCCCAAACCCAAACCTCTGCTTGGAGAGTACCTGACAGACACACCCGACTGACAGTTTGACCTGAGGCGGTGTGGGGAACAATGGGCGATGCCAGGTGGTCTGATCTGCCGGAATAATGACTCTATTTACACTCGTGCAACCGCCACTAAAATACGAGAGCTGAGAAGTGAGGGAAATAAATTATACTACGGCTAAAATTAAAGTAGCAGCTTTTAGTACAAAAATTCTTCTTGACCTGGATGTTACAAATTCATGTAGTATTACAATTGCGTCTAGAATGTTTGATTGTATTCTACGCATATGTCCCTTGCGTACCCATGCAGCTATATACTTGGGCAGATAGAAGACTTTGTTAGATACTACATGACATAGAAAATGTAAGATGATATAGTAACGCTATCCAGAGTTTGTGTAGGTAAATACACAAGTGATTTGAATATGTTTTCGGTCAATGATAACAGTGTAGTAATCTACAGTAGGGAGTCTCACTGTGATCTCGCTTCTTGGGGGGGGGGGTGTCATTGTAACTTACTGGTGTGCTTTTTGGTTGGAAAGTTTCGGAAACTGTTCTTGGTTGTCTCGAGGAGTTGACAAAACCTCCTTGGTTTGTTTGTAGTCGGCATTCTCATGGTTAGTTTACATGTGTGTGCAATTTTGAACAGGAAAAATAATTGAAGGATACAGTTATAGAAGACATGGTTATAGGCTATAACGACATGTGCCACAATGTGGCTGCTTGTTGAGTAGACTGTGTCGATCTTCTGTCTGTGGTTTAACAGTTCTACATTATCTAGTGACCGGTCGTCTGTCCGGTTAACTTGTATCGCATTGTAACAACTATTGTTACAGAGTATGTAGCAGTTTCGTCACGTCGTGTACGGTTACGCACGGGCCGATCACGTGTCAGTACATGAGGGTATAACGTGACCCCGTGTTACAAGTTGTGTAGCAGTTCTGTAGTTCTGTCATGTCACGTACCGTTTGTGTGGAAATAGTGTATTAAGTTTGCTACATATGACTCATGAGTTGATACAAACAGTAGTCTATTCGGTACATGTGATGCATTTAATTTGTATCAACTCATGAGTCACATGTATCGCCAGGTTGTCTCCCTTTTGTGGAGATGCCACAAAGTCATGTCGCAACATTATAGTTGCAAATTATACGTAAGCAGACACATGTAGCACGTGTACAGTAAGTAAGTTGACACAAGAATAATGTTACATAAATCATGTTGTTGTTTTTTGTTTAGACTTACTCGTAGTATAAACATTTGATTCATAAATGCATTTTCTGCAAATCACCCACCCAGAGCCAGGGTGATATTTTGGCAGCCTAGAGTCCAAACCTACTCTAGCTGCCAGTCAGTCTTTCATCCTCTGCGGATATAGGACAAAAGAGACACGGCAGCTAAAATAAGTTTGGTCACTAGGCCAATATTTTGGTTCTTTATGTAAGAAGTTGACTTATCCACCTGTTGTTCTGTGCCCACAGGGTGTAAGCTGAGCCGGACTGAGAAACCGAGAACATGGCTGTGAGAATACTTGGCCTGACCTGGGCACTGCTGGTGGTCGGTAAGTCATCAAGAATGTATACAATTTGATCTACTATTGTGTAAGTAAATACGCAATTGGTTTTAATATGTGTCTTGTTAGTGACTGTCAGTGTGGTAATCTACAATGGGAGTCTCACAGTGACATCTTTTTCTGGATTGAAGTGGGGTCATTATAACGACAAGTAGTTATAAATTAGAAACTGTGCCGTAGATTACAATTTTACATAGAGTACTGATTTTGTTTTTACACAGAGAATTGATTTAGCATTTTTACATAAAGTACTGATTTTGAATGAAAGTTGCCAATAACCGTTCTCTCTCCCCCCCCCCCCCCCCACCCCCAGCCGTCCCGTGGACCGCCGCTAACCAGCCCAGTACTGGGGAGCAGTACGTGGCCCAGGTCCGCGCCCGGAGTCGCCGGGCCGCCTGCGATCCCTTCATCGAACCGAGCTGTACAGAATTCGTCAGTCTGGTGAGTAGAACTATAGAGTATAATCTTACATAGTGGCAGGAGGGAAGGCAAGATTTGATCTAGAATAAAGGGGAACATGGTCCCGTGTATTTGAGAAGGGTTAAACTTCTGCATGTTAAAGAACCCAACACACTTATAGAAAAGTAAAACAGAAGTTAGTCTGGTGGGAAGAACTACACAAGCAATTTTACATCATGGTAGTAGCAGGGGAAAGGATGAAGCATTTTAGTAAAGGCCAAATGATTTCCCTACATTTTCATGACATGTAAATTTCTCAATGCTGGTTGGCCGACAGTTGACTTTATCGTTTAGAACGGATTATTTCTTTTAACCCAAAGCAGCATATCGACCTGACTGATTGTTTGTTTGTTTGTTTGTTTGTTTGTTTCCAGAACACAGAATGTTACAGCTGCGACATGAGTACGGACCCGGAGTGTTACAAGTTCCGCAGCAGACAGACCTCAGAAAAGGCGCAGTGCGACCCGGGAGAGTACTGTTGGGTAGGTTTCTTTTTTTACTTTGCAAGAAGAAAAGAATCTTTTAGAAATAGCTTCACATGAACTCTCATCTGTCTCGGTAAAAGACGTTGCATTTGCTCAAAATGGACTCAAAGAATTTTTTCGATAGGCACTACAGCCTTCTTCATGGAATATGACTCATTACTTTCTGCACATGACTTATATAATGGGCACGTGACCTAAGCAATGACCCAGGAAGTTTGTATCATCCCCCGTCAGTTTCAGTATGATTGATTTGTCCTTAGGTGTGTATTGCATGGGTTGTTTAGCGCTATTTCTACCTTTCTCTTCCCACTTCTATAGAAATGTCACCTTCTAGGCGCTAGGTAGTAAATAAGTAATAAGTAACCATCAAAAGTCAAAGTCAAAGTTCCTTCCCGGACATATATATAGTGCATAGGGCGGCGCCCATCTCCGTTTCTGTAGCCCTTGGGCCACACACATTTGTGCAATCACAGGGGGCTGGTCCACTGGTACTGGTGTCCCATACTCAAATGTAAACATTTTTTGTTGTTGTTTGTTGTTGTTGCTAGGTGACGAACAGATACGACATGCAGAGGAACGTGTGGACGTTCTACAGCCGCGGCTGCGAGGACCGCACATGCGCACAGTGGCAGAAGTGGGACTGCCAGACCACCAACAACATCCGGGAATGCAGCTTCTGCTGCCGGGAGGACCGCTGCAATGGATTCTGGGGGATCGCCAGCGGTGCAGTACAGACCGCGGGCGTCAGGGGGCTCTTCGGTGTAGTTTTAGCGCTCATGTCGGCTCTGTATGTGATGCTGTGAGAGATGCTAAGTTAGCAACAAGAGTTGAATATGCAATATGTCAGTAAATAGCTTTTTTTCGTCCCACCTTTTAATCCAAAAGGTCTAGAAATTGCCTTATCACACTTCACTGAAATTGAAGAAATTTATACCTTTTTTTAATATCAATGTATCTTAAGTTACGTATGTCGACGTATGGTGGAAGAAGCGTTTTGCAGTATTGAACTTTTTTTCCAACAATAATAGTATTACTTTTTGCTGTTGTACATATCTATGATAATGGGTGTAGGGCTATTTGGGATGTATACGTAGTCACAATAAGTAACTGTTCCTACATACGAATTTAATGTGTGAAACTCTATTAGATCGGGTTTGTACATATCTCTACCTTACATAGCGTCTGATGTCTAATATTATATAATAGCATCTATATGCTGTTAGGTACTATTAGTTTGTAGGAGTTTGTAAACCTGGAGCAATAACGTTAGATTTTTCTAGTGAGAAGCCTGTATATTCATTTTTGTAGAATCATGACGAATGATTACTATATGTTTGATGCAATAACAGTTTTGCAGTCTATTTGTACAGCAAAAACTATTTTACAATACGACTCACTTTAAAATACCTTCCGCACCAAGTCCCCGAATCCTGATAAAACGTGGTTACACATTAGTTTTGCTAATAGCTAACCACTTCTTACACGCATCACTAGTGGCAAGGTTTGACGCCTGACGTGCACTTTTATACTGTATGAAACTCTATTACATAAAAGGAAGTAAAGTTTATTTACTGTACAACACATTTTGTTGTCTTCCTGTTCTTTACATTGAGATTTCACATTTCACCACGTACTAGGTTCTTGACAACACAGCCTGCTACACCTCCATTGAGGATGACTGTTTTACTTTTATATTAAACGCAGCACAGAGAAAACTCCGCATGTAAAATACCACGTCACGACTGATGTAGACAACACTGTACACAATTTTATTCCAGTTCACAAACGTTTTCCTGACTTCCATAAAATCTGTACAAAAATCTCACATTTCTTTTCTTTCGAGACAAACGTTTATCTAAAAATTCCAATCAAACATAACTTCCTTACGTACTAAAACTACATCACAGTCATAACATAGGACCACCCGAAATCACATCTTGACCTGTACTTACAGGTGAATAAGAGTAAAGCCCCAAAAGTAAAGCAACAGTGGTACTCAAAGAGAAGTTGAAAGTAACAATTGGGAAAATAATTAGTACATCAAGCTGCCTTTTTTATATCCAATGTTATACACAATATATGCGTATCGTAAGTCACACCTAAAATATTGCCCTCAACAAAAATTTTACCAGAAAACAGAAATAAACGGGAACTCCCATAAGTGCATGTGTTCATCAGTCAAATAAAGTTTGTTACAAATATATCCTAAAATTAAAATATCTATAAGTGTGCTGAAAACTGATTGTTGAAGTCTCAATCTGATTCAAAACAAGAAAGAAAAAATCCTCCAAAAGATAACATGTAACAAATCTCTAGCATTCAACTTCAACGATTTCCACAGAAGACATGAACACTGTTCAGTAAAACACGGTGTATTTACAATATCATTCCTCGTCCTGGTTGGTCCCGTAGCTGGCAAACTACAAGTTATTTTACACATTTCGTATTTACAAGAAAATACATGAATCATGATATATCAACGTCCAGTTGACCTTGATGATTCAATAAAGGCCTTAAAGCATAGAACATATCAAGAAATGTAGGAGTCTGCCTATAAGACAGCATACTAAGACATGTACCTATAGAAACTGGCTATGGGTTAAAGAAGTTGCTTCAACCAAGCCACAAAAAAAAACATTCAAAGAGCACACCAAGACCATTATTTGATACACAAACGTTTTGATGGGGCAAATCTTAACAAAGTACTCTAATAAGATTTTCATTAGTCTATGTTCTCTTTCTATACTTCATACCTAATGGCAAATTAACAGTTTTACCTAAACTCTGCAAAGGTGAGAAAAAAGAAAGAAAGAACAGTGTTGCTGTTGTCAAGGTGAAAGACTTGGAAACTTGTAAACTCCAAGCAGATGTTTGGGGAAAGTTGGGCTTCTGACAGTTGGTTCAAAGAATTGTCAGAGAAATCTGTCAGTCAGAAAACATTACAATCTCTCCCCCAAACGTCTGCTTTGAGATTAGGAAAGGAAAGATTTTCTTCTACCTCATGGAGGAGATTAAAGTTTCTCAAAGATTTGCATGAGACCCGGCTTTTCTCAAAGAAATGTCGCTCACTAACTGCACAGTTTCAGTCAGCAGGTTCTCAAAGATGGAGTCACTGAGCTGGAGCTTCACCGCGAGTTCATCATCGTCGTAGTTAACCCACTCCGGTTCCTCGGTGGCGAGCTCCTCGATCAGAATCTCATCCACCTGATCCTTCTTCTTCCTGCCCATCTTTAAGAACTTGGTGGTGTGCTGCAGTTTCCTAGAAGGCTGTAGACCGAGGAGGACTAATACTCGGTGTTCGATGACACCGGTGAGTTCGTCCAGGCCTCCAGGGGGCCGTCTGCGGAAATGTTTCCGCTGCGACTTCTTCGGTTTCATCCAGACTGGCGGTGTCTCAACGTTGTCTTCCGCGTAAATGTCCTTAAAGATTTCCCCGCTCAAGTCGAAGATGATCTTCTTGTAGCTGCGTTTGCTGATGCTCTCGATGTCTTTACCCGGCGTGTCGTTGCTGAGGAGGTCGCGCGGGGTCGCGATGGGCGCCAAGTCGTCGCCGTACTCCCGGTTGTTGTAGAAGACTTGGACGGAAGACTTGACCAGGCTCTTTACCTCCTCCTTGTTGTGGGGAATGGCGAAGAAGACGTCCTCCGTGACCTTCTGAAGGTCGAGCTTGGTGAGGGATGTCCTTTGTGACTGTTGGGGTTCCGGGCTCTCCCCGGGAACCGTGTGCCTCTTAGACGCGCCCTGGCCCTTCTGTGCACCCCTGTGGAATGATAGAATTGTTTGTTATATAAACCTTGCGCTAGGAGCTAGCCTCGGAACCATCCTAGTTTGTTTACATTGACTCGTTAGTCGTCCAGGATGGTACCCAGGCTACCCTAGGCTAGAGGGAAGCAGTCATAGGCCTATATTTCCACCTCTCTGGAATTATCAGCTGTCATATTTCTTTTGTTGTGTGCTGGTCCCAATTACCTGCTAGTGAGGTCCTTAGCTGTGTGCAAACATGAGAGTTTCTTCTGCACTGATATTTCTACGTTTACATTACTAGGGCGTAAACAAGACACAAATCAACATTGGTAAGGATGGAGTTTGGCCTTCTCCTTGTTCAAACATGTCAAAGCACGTTCTTAAAATTGTAAGTATTAGCCTTGTAAACAAGATACAAACAGTCTTGAATTGACTTTTTTAAAGTTAATTCTTAAAACTACTGATAAAGTCATTAACAATTTACCTGTTGCCGAGACCGAAGATTCCGTCCTCTTCGAACCACGTCTGGTCACTGCTGAGGATGTCGTCAAGTTGGGCCTGGAACTCATCAAGCTTCTCCCCGAAAACTGGTGACCCTGGACGGGGATGGAGCTCGACCGGTGAGTTCGGTCTGGGGACGGGCTCCTGTGGGGAACTCGGGAGCTGTAGCTCGTTCAACTCATCGTCTAAACTGTCGTCTTGATCCCTCGTCTCAGGAAATTCCTTCGAAACTGACACCGGAGAGACGTCAAGACGACGTTTATCAGAAGAAGAAGTTCTTTGCTTCTGCTTCCTGATTTTGAGAATCTCTGAGATGGCGTCGGAGAAGAGACCTGAGACGAGCGACTCCGAGAACTTCTCGGCCTGCTGTCGGGGGGTGACTTCGGGGCTGGTGTCCGGAGCAGCCGGAGGGGGGCGCTCCGCTCTTCTCTGTTGGATCTCGTGCTCCCGCAACAGGAGGTCCAAGAGCGGAGTGTGCGGCTTGTCCCGAGGAGAAGACGTCGGAGTCCTGTCTTCGAGCTCCTCGGCTTCCGCCTGGCGGCTTTCTGCGAGGTTCGTGATGCAGGAGAGGGAGTCTTGGAGGACCATGGAGGCCAGGTCGTCCGTGATGTCGTCAACGATTTTGTCTTTCTTCTCCTCTGAGGAGTCTTTTGGCAGGTCGGAAGCGTCTCGAGGAGTCTCGGCGAGGTCCTTGACCCCCCTGGGAGTGTCTTCAGGTGATTCCAGAGCGAACGACTCGACTGCTGCTGCCGCAGAGCTGATGGCTTTCTCCAGCTCACTGTCGCTACTGTGGAGAGAGATCTGCTCAGAATCCGGCTCCTCGTCCTTCTGGGATCTCTCTCGGGATTCCGGGATCGACCTCGGCGTGTCGAAGTCGTCGGAGTAGGTCCTTTCCCTCCGCGGTGTGACGTCTTTCTCGCTTTCGGCGAAGTCCAGCTTCAGCCGGGGAGTGTCCACATCCGAGTCGGTCCGGTCGGTGGGTTCCGGAATCTCCTCGGCGACGGACTCCTCCCGTTCCGAGGTGTACTCCTCCAGCGCGGGCTTCAGGTTGTCCGCGGTGACAAACACTCCATGGTCCGGCTCGCACGCGAAGTACCGCATCCCGTCCCGCGAACCGTCGTTCTCCCCGATCGCTTTCCGTAGCTCGACGCCAGCCCACATACCCGGCGCGAATGACGTTGGGCCCTTAAACCGAAGCACGCCCGCTTTGTCTCCGTCCACGATTACGTTATCGCCGAGTCTGTACTCCGCGAGAGGGTCGACGATGATTGGCGTGCTCGTGTCGATCTCTGCGCGGCGATCGCGTGGGGTCGGAGTTTCTGCCGGGGACGCGACTGGAGTCCTTTCCTCATCGCTTTCTGCCGTTTCTGTTGTTTTACTCGGGGTGGCCGGTCCCATCTCGCCCTTCAGGTCGATGAAGAGTTCGTGGCGAGACTGGGAGCTGGCCGTGCTGTGCCCTGATTGGCCGCTGAACTGTTCGCTGATCTCCTCCTCACTGGTGACGCTCGGGCTGCGGTCCGACCTGAAAGAATGAAGGAAAATCAAAAATTACTCGAAGATAACATGTACATAGTACATGTAGGAACTGGCATGGTCCAAACACAAGTGAATCTTACTATTGATGATAAAAGTTGTAATAGAAGTTTGACAACTGATGTATATACTAATAGAACACTACTGATGATGTAACTGAAAGTTGAGTACCACTACTAATGATGTAACAGAAGTTTGAGTACCACTTCTGCTGATGTAAAAGAACTGTACCACTACTGATGATGTAACTGGAAGTTGAGTACAAATACTGATCTGTAAGAGAAGGTTGAGTCTCACTACTGATGAATTACTTATTTACTATAGGGAAAAAAATACGGCACCTGCTCCTGTAGCTCCTCTGCGAGCCCTCAAAGTCGTCGCTGTAGCTCTGGTCCGACTTCTCGCTCACCGTGCGCGTCCGCTGCGACTGGCGTGACGCCGAGGTCGAGTACGAGGTGAAGGAGTGGTCGCTCTTCTGAGAGGAGTCGCTTTCTGGTTCCTCTTCCACTTCAGGCTTCTTCGCCACCGCTTGCTGCTGCTGCGCTCGCGCCTTTTCTTCAAGCTCTTTCGCAAGTTTCGACGACTCCACCACATGTTTGATGCGCGGAGATAGCTCTGAACCTTCCGATCGTGCCGTCCGCGCTGAACTAGGCTCTGTGGGGATCTCCTCTGCGATGGAGGACACGGATGATCTGGTGTCTCGCGGGGATTTTTCTGCGGGCTCGAGTTTGCTGAGTTCGAGGTGGATCCCCTCGAGTCTTCTGGGCCGGATTTCCTCCAGTTTCTCCGGGCGTGTTGGAGACGGCAGTGGGCTGATGATTCTCTTCTCTGGGGGACAGAAAGGGAAAACAATATATTTCTTTCAAATTTATTTATCTATTTATTTAGATTTACCACAAGTACAGCAAGTACACAAGTGGAAGGGAGGGCTGAACAGGTGTATTCACAGCTCTACAAGTTGTCCTCCCAAACACTACAATAAAACAATATAATGTCATACAATATCATACATTGTATGAGCACTTCACTTACATGTATGGTCAAACCTGTACTTAGTTTGTTTTGTTTGTTAATTTGTTGTTTGCACATAAAAACAGGACAAGTCACTCTGTAGCAAATGTAAATGATGAATGTGCTGGAGAAACCAGAGACCCAAAAGATCTATCTAGGGTTCTCCCTTCAATGCGATGATTGAATAGTGCTAATTCTAACACAGTGTCTAGTGACCACCTCTTCATAAGGACCACCTAGCTATTGTGGCCACTACAGACAACATCTCTTTCTCCACTTCGTTACTGTCCAAGAAATATGCATTAAAACTTTCAAGTCGTCCCAGAAAAAAAGTTGGCCCCAAGAACACTGCAATACAGCCAACAGAAATTTGCAGAGAAGGAGAGAAGAAGCCTGAGTTAAGGCTTGCACATTATGGCAAAGCCATGCAGGTAAGTTTTGCATTGCCTTCACCAGTGCAGGTATGAAGAAAAAATGTTTTGATTCCTACCTTCTGCCGGGGACCGTGGTGTTGGCTGGATGCTGGACGGTGTCGGCATGACAACGGAGTCTGTATGGTCCTTCTGCGTCGACTCCTCCTCGAAGCTCGACTTGCTCGACCGGCTGCTCTCTGATTCGCTGCGCTGCTTCCACCTGGTGAGATCTGATTGGCTGCGGGGGCTGATGTCGGGCGGGGTCTTCAGTCGCCGTGGCGACTCGGCCGGGCGGGGCTGCTTGATCTGCGGCTTGACGACGTTCTCAACTTCGCGCTGCTCCCGCTCCAGATCCTCCGTCGTCTTCTTAATGAACATGTCATACGCCTGGGAACAGAGAGAGAAACACAGAATTGTTAGTTATAGTAAAAGAAATGTACATGTACAGTCAAACCTACCTATAGTATGAAGACCAACTACATGTAGGGGACTGATAAAATCTGACCTACATGTATGTGAACATGTCATAAGCCTGAAAATACAGAAAACAAGAAATCAAATTTCAAACTTCTGGAAAGTAGATATTTTGTGCTAATGATAGAATGCATTACTAGTCATATGCCAGAAAACAGAGAAAAAAAGACTAACAAAAGTATACTAAAAGCTCTACAAATTATTCCCATTCAGTGACTAATCAGTGGTTTACAGCTACAAAGTGTTCTTGCTTCTTATTTAAGAAGGTAAATAAGTGATGGGTCCTTGTTTCTTCCTTTGAACTTAGGCCTCATAGTACAATCCTTAATGATAAGGAAAAACTTTTGTTAAGAATTTAATGTGACTGTCTGAAGCTTTATATGTTGACAGAAATAAAGTTACAGCAAAACAGTATTTTGGAGAAGTTACCTCTTTGAAATTTTGTGAATAAACTCTTTGATCAATATCCATGACTGCATATCCAGGTATTACACTTTAAATGAGTCTAAAACAACAAGAACAAAAGTACAGAACCAGCTGGCTGGTCCCCAGGTCTCCCCTCAAACCTCAAACATACATGGAAGTGTGAGAAAAGACAGACAAAGGCAGGTTTCCCATTGTGCGCCCTACTGTACAGTCTCCGTTCCTGTACAAGTTCAGCTGGCCCAGAGCTCCACATGGACCATTCAGGGATTTCAGGGGTCAGGTGGGCCTCAGTGGTGCCTGTGTGACTCGCATGACAAGTACATGTAACATTCCATCAGACTCAGCATTCCATGTTTTGGCTGAACTCTCCCCAAAACTTTCCTCAATTTGAGTACAATGAACATTGTTCACAAAAATGATAGTTATACCAAAAAATTTGTGACAGAACTGATCATGATTTGAGAACTAAGAGACCTGGATTCTTAATAAAGAAGTCCTGTATATGTAGCTATTATAGTGTTCTACAATGTACATAGTACACGACATTGTATGTAGTAAACTACAGGTCTTGTCTAAAGCTGTTAGTGTTACAACAACCACCGCAGACAAAAAGTGCAACACACATTGTTCATTGCTAATAGGTCACTTTTTTTTCTTTTTCTAAACATTCCAACACATGCAGAAATTTTCCGGATGTCAGTTACATACATATATAGCTTATTGAACAAAACTTACAAATGAACATAGCATAAACACAGGTTGCAGCGTGTAAAATGTATATCAAATTTTATAGATAATATGATGAAACTTTCTGGAAAAAACAACAACAGGAGAACATTACCGTCACCAAGGAAACTTGGGTTTCTACTTCCTTAAAGAGCAAAAATTAAAGGGGGGGGGGGGGGGGTCGTTGCTTACCTCCAGTTGTTTTCTCAAGGCCTCCTCCCGAGCTTTAAGCTTCTCCCGCGTCCGTCTTTTCGCCTCCTTCTTGAGACGCTCGGCCACCATCTTCCGCTGCTTGAGTTCCTGGTTCAGCGCTCGGATCCGTCCCTCGATGTCGCTCTGGTCAGACGCTGTCTCTGTGGATCACATGGAAGATCCCTCAGTTAGATCAAACATCAGGGGATCATTACAGAAGTTCAGGGTTACTTCCCAAGAGTAAAGATTTCTTTTGTCACCCCTATCATTGTCCCTATACCAAATAATACCCACATAAAGATCCCTAATGTCGCTCTGGTCAGACACTGTCTCTGTGGATCACACGGAAAATCCCTCAGTCAGATCAAACATGGGATCGCCACATAAGTTCAGGGTTACTTCCCAAGAGTCTGCAATTCTTTAATTTGTGAACCATGTCACAGTCCCCACTCCCTAAATAACAGACCTAAATCCGTAATGTTTGCTTTGAACAGATGCTGTCTCTGTAGATCGCACGGAAAATCCCTCAGTAAGATCAAACATGGGACCGTCACAAAAGTTCAGGGTTACTTTCCAAGAGTCAAGATTCATTTGTCAAGCTTTAGACCAAATGACACCTGCATGTATGTACATGTATATCCCTAATGTTGCTCTGGTCAAAAGCTGTCTCTATTGATCAAATAGAGGATCCTTCAGCCAGATCAAACAAGCCAAGTCTCAGAAGTTCATGGTTACTTCCCTAGTGAAATTCTTTTGTTAAGCCTTTCAAAGTTTGATGCATCCCTCCTAGGCCTGATAAAACCTGACCCTTACATTTTGAGACGTTGTCTTCTTGGATCATCTGGAACATGGAAGCAAAGGAAGGGTTTGACAAACCTGTATGTTTTTTTCCAACATCATTAATTTGCTTCTTAAGTTTCCTTTTTTTCTCCACAATGGCTGAGACCTTGAACCTAAGCCTGACCTTGTCCCTTTCACTAAGCTACTCCCCAAAACCAGCCATTGTCCCCAACACAATACTGCAACTCATGTTGGGGGAGGGGGGCTTCTTAGAACCACTAATCGTTTCCAGAATGTGGTTTTCCCTGGGTGCTATAGCTGTAACACTGAGAGATAAAGCAAAACTCCACTACCTAACCATTTCATCGTTTACAGAATGTGGTGCTCAGTTCTCATTGGGTGCTAAAGCTGTTATTTGACTGTTAGAACAATAAGAAAAACTAGTGGGGGATGGGGGTGGACTGGACCCATCTACATACATGTAGATCGTAAATTTGGCTGAGTCCCATTTTAGTTTAAGTCCTGGATCAGATTCGGCCATTATTTCATGATGAAGTTTACCAACACAGATAATCCTCCATGCTAAGTACAGCTCTGTACCCTATACAGCACGCCGGCAGAACGTACTGCGCCTGCGCAAAACCTGGATTTTCACTGGATTTTTAGTCAATGTTGCATCAAAATTTTGCCTGTTGCAGACGATATCTTTTCCTATACAACATCTGAAAACTACAGACAGGCTGTCAACCTTATATGCTCTAATACAACCTTATATGAGACGTTTTGCCAAAGTGCTATGCACAATACATTACGGGTTTCACGCAGGTGCAGTACGTTCTGCCGACGTGCTTGTACCCTATACATGTACTTACCAGAGGGTGTGTGTGGGTTGGATTCTCCCTCGGAACCACTCTCGGACTCTCTCCTCTTCCCCGGGACCTTCTGCGAGCGCGGCGACACCAGGCTCTCCCGTGTCCGAACCCCCGCGGGCTTCCCCAGGTCCAGCTTTGGAGGTGGGGGTGTTCGCACCTGGTGTGCAGTTAGGGTTAATATTACATAGTATCATGTACTTCTTTCCAAGCAAGAATGAAATGAAAGAGATGCCACTGAAGCAAATATGGACAGAACTAAGGAGGTTATAATGGTGTCTTAAGGTCCCCAAATTGAAAGGATTCTACTACTACTTCCACAGTTGAAAGAATTCAGAAGTACATGTAATACATATATTTGTGATGTCATGAATTCACAGTGGAGAAGTGACCATGAAAAAAAAGAAAAAAACAGAACTATGGCAGACTTTTCAAGATTTACAGTGTACATGTGTAAGTACATTGTACATTGTATACTATACTGGGAAATATAGGATCCCAGTAAAGTAATAAAGTGTAGTTAAATGTATACAATCACTGTTTTAATAAAACAAACAAACAAACAGACGTACAGGTCCCTTGCTCGCTGTCCTGGCGGTGTCGGGAGACTCAAAGGAGTTGGAGTACTCCTCGCCTATGGAGCTGTTCTGTCCGGTGTCATCACTCGAAACATCGTGGGGTCTGCAAGGGAGGAGAAACAGGTTTACTTAGAAATGTAAACAAACATTTCTTGGGTTAACATTGGAAGGAGTTAGAGAACTGTTCTGTCCCGTGTCATCGCTTGAACCATTGTTGTGGGAGGAGAAACAGGTTGGAAATTAAATGTGAACAAAAACTATCTTGTGTTAACATCGTAGAATTCCTATTGTGTCACTCAAAATATCCTGCAAAGGAAGCGAAACAGAACTTGGACAGAACAGAACAAAATGTAGTGTTCTCATGGCAATCTGCAAATTCTCTTGTTCCTTAGCCAAAACATAATTCACACATCACATGTACACAAAAGCAGAAAAGAGTGTTCATTCTTTATGAATCATTCTGATTACATTTATACAAGCCAACAAGTTCCCATTAGCAACCAAAAATACACGAGTGAAAAAAATGGATGCACAAAACATATCTTTAACCTTCTCCCTGCTGCCTTACCCCTTAACCAATAAAAATTTGGTGCCAAACGACTACCTTTGCAGGCTTAAAGGTTAAAACAAATGGGAGAAAGAAAATCGATCCATTTAAGACCAGTAACCTAAATCCTAAAAATCCAAGCGACACAGAAATGGATTTTTAGCCCAGGATGACATGTTTTATTACTAAACAGATGGGCATCTGAAAGATAACTATCGTACTAAAACATGACAATCTTGATTGATTACTACAATTCCATATTAGTATAATATGATTATCTAACCCTGATTAACAATTAAGCCACACATAACGACGTGTACTACACAGTAGTTGATTAACACAAAAGGATGAGTGGCTTCCCTAGAAAATAGCGCAGCAATCTTGTCACAGTTCACTCTGCTGAAATATTTCTTCAGCAAGAACGTCTCTAAGTGTTTGACATGAGAAGTAGTGAATGATATGAAATGATAGTAACTGTTGATAATGCAAAAGGCTAGTAGCTTTCCCTGGAATAGACCGCAGTAAAGTCTTGTCACAAGTCACTCTCCTCAAATTTTCTTGAGCAAGAACACCTCTAACAGTCTAACTCTAAGTATAAATTCGAGGGGATTCATTCCTCAGCTAACCGACATCTCCGACTAACTAACTCTAAGTGTTTGATAAAAGAATGTCTCTATCTAAGTGCTTGAAACAAGAAGTATAAGGTCCCTTACAGCCAGCAGAACCCAAGGGCCAGTCTTCTCTCCACATGACTGCGTACATAGAGCGACGTCTGCACCAGATACTGACACACGGCCAGCACCGCGGCGTTACCAAACGTTACACACATGGAGGAAAAAAAACGTTATCGCCCCGAGATCGAACGTTAACCGTCCGGCTCCGAGGCTGGTTCCCATTCATGATGGATTAGTGCAGAAATCCCGGGAAGCTTGCCTGGCACTGGTGGCTCATTAATTATGCAGGGGGGGGATCGCGTGTGGGATGTTCGTTTAAATTCACGTGGGAGAAACGGTACCTTTCTTTTACTGTTATTGCGTTACAAAATACCTAAAACTGATTGTTTATGTTTATGATTTTTCAGTTGAGGCCACATGAATGTGTTTCTATGGTTATCAAACATCTTGAGTACAAATCTTGAAAGTTGCAGGAGGGCAAGACAGAACCAGAGTGCTGTAATGAAAATCTGTATCAGATATCTGTATCATTCTGTATAGCCAGTATCAGCGTAACACATCAGCTTCTGCATCAGATGCTGTATCTGTACAGCCAGTATAACCGTCTATTGGCATAACAGGTTGACTTAAATGACTACTATGACTACTATCACTGTCAGACCCTAAAATTAAAAGTGTTTCAAATTTGTCCTGACATATGATGCGAATCTGAAAAATCGAATTTAAAACCAAGCCTAGGGTACAAGTTTGTAAGCTTTAGGGTCAGTGATAGTAGTCATTATGACTACTATTATTATAATATTATAATAGTAGTCATAGTCTGATGGAATTAATGTGGCCTAAATGTGTGTGAATATTAATCTGACCTTACAAGACGGTCGATAAAACTGCAGCTTGTCTTCTAAATCCTAGGGATAAGTTTACAGATAGGGACAGTCCACTGCTGGTTTGTGTCTGTGTGTGTGTGTGTGGGGGGGGGGGGGGGGGGGTACCAGCCCAATGTTGATGATTTTTTGTCATTTTTCAGGGCTGGGAACATTCAACATGGGAAACAAACCAATCCACTCTGTTGCTGTGTTGAATCTTTGCTATGTTCAGGAGAAGCAACATATAAATAAAGAGTCTTTTAACGAAAGCCAGAGTTGGGGCCATGTGTGTGTCTAGTTTTTTTATTTTGGCTGAATCCCCTTAGGACTTGCAGATGAAAGCTTCAGGGTAAAGCTTTTGGGACATGGGAGCTACAGGGCTGGGAACATTCAATGGGAAACAAACCAATCCCCCAATTGACTATCCCCTCAGACTCTGTTTATGTGTTGAATCTTGAATCTGCTATGTTCAGCAGAACTGACATATAAAATAGGTTTAGCCTGCATCCCCCCAGGGATTCCCAGATGAAAGCTTCAGGGCAAACCTGGTCAGACGGGCGAGCGACAGGCTTTTATCCCGTAACACGATCCCGTCTGCTGTGGTCGGGACGTCTGGCTCCGAGGGTCATGTAATATTAACGCACACGGAAAGGCCAGGAACTACATGGACTATGATTTGGGTGTGATGATCCATGGTATCCAGAACTGTGCCTGAATGGGTTAGGGTTAGGATCAGGCACAGATCTGGATAGTCTCGGTGGTATCCAGAACTGTGCCTGTTAGTTCTATACCTGAAAGGGTCTGGATAGTCTCTATCGTATTCAAGAATGTAGGTTTACACGATTCTGACCGTGTCTAAGCATGGCTCTAGATAGAACACGGCTCTAGAGCAACAGAAGACCAGAGAATTTGGTGAGTCTAATTTTTGGGGTTGGAAGAAGGTTAAATTGTTTCCTATGACCAACACAAATGAATTTTCATGATAATTTTTTGGGTTGTTAAGTATGAGGGCAGTTCACAAGCCCTGTCCTTGGTGCTGATATGGAAATCCCCATCTAATAAATGCTTCTTCTTGTCCATTTTTTGTGTATGCATGAAAATGAACTGTGGCTGATATACAATCAAGTGGTATTATCAAAATGCATTTGCACTTCTTTCAAGTATTGAAACAAGCTCAGCAGCCACAAAACTGTAAATTAAATGGCATACAATGTAGGACCTTTGCCTGTACATGGGAATCCAGTAATTCTATCTAGAACCTCCTGATAGAAGTTAATTAAGCTGTTCAAATATTAACGAGGCCACTAACGAGCTGCCACATTAGGAAACACATCAATCATTACAAACCACCTGCTTCAGTTTAAAATCAATCAGTTCTAATTACGATGTAAAGGCAGATGATGTGATTTTCTGCTATTATTGACTGCATGACTGGTGTCAAAACTGGTAAGTTTAACAGCATAGCAGAATGAAAGTGGCAGATTGCTGGTTTTCAGGATGAGAAATTTGCTTTACCTCAAACTGTATATATGGTTTTCAATTTCAAGCCAGAATTCATATTTTGGTGTACAAAGATTTAGTCTTCAAATTTTCTTCTATTTCTTCTTAACTGCAGGTAAATTTAGAATATTGAAATATACTACAGTTAGTTTTTACATACATTTAGGACAATCTCCCACCACCTTTTGTTCTAACTAGAAATGGAGTAAAGAGATATCAGTTCAAAAACCAGTCCTTTTCATTTATAAGTGTTCATATGGAATATCCTCCTTACCTGGGTTTGTCTCCGTTGGATTCCGTCCCGATTTCCTCGGGAATGGAACTGGACCGACTTCCGATCTCCTCGGCGATGGAGCTCTCGCTCTGGTTGCTATGGGAACGGCGGTGCTTCTTGGCAGAGGAGTCGTCGGCAGTCACGGCGCTCTCTGTGACGACGCTGTCTGGAGAGGCGGGGACTTTGGGCTGGGGGGAGGCGGACTTGTCTGGAAATAACAAAGGGAATCTGCATGTTAACCTACAGATACAACAAATCCAACTACAGGTCCTGGAAATTTAGGTATGACACAGGGTAACACCCCTTGCCCCCTGACATGCTGCTCCTTATAGAACAACCTTTGCCCTCCTTGACATCTAGTCCTACATTGACCTTTGCCCCAACAGACTGACCTTTGTCCCAAAATAGGCAATGCCTGTACTGACCTTTGTCCTACATATATTACATCCCACCCAATACTGACCTTTGAGTATGCTGACATTTGACATCCCACCCTGTACTGACCTTTACCCCCATGACATCCCACCCAATACTCACCTTTGAGTATGCTGACATTTGACATCCCATCCTGTACTGACCTTTACACCATGACATCCCACCCTGTGCTGACCTTTGCCCCATTGACATCCCACCCTGTGCTGACCTTTGTCTAATGACATCCCACCCTGTACTGATCTTTGCCCCATGACCAGTCTCACCCTGTACTGACCTTTGCCCCCATGACATCCCACCCTGTGCTAACCTTTGCCCCATGACCAGTCCCACCCTGTACTGACCTTTGCCCCCCTTGACGTCCTGACCCCAGACAGACAGCGCCTGCCTCTCCAGTGAGCGGACTTTCTTTTCCTCGGCGTCCAGCTGCTGTTTCCATGCCAACAGGTCCTCCGCGTTCTTCTTACGGTGCTGAAGCTTCTGTTCACGTGTCGTCAGGTACCTGCAGGAGATGCCAAGAGGGTCTTAGGCTTTTGAAGATGTCTTAATTTTTTAACATAACTCAAGACAAGAAAAACACTTTTATAAGTGGTATCAGCAGATAGTGACTCAATTGTCTCTCAGACTTTCCAAGGTGTCAAATGTTTGTATCTAAGACTTTTAACATAAAGGAGAGGAGAAGCTAAATATTCTTTCTTAAAGTGCCTCTACCACTTGAGAAACATAAAAGGATCAAAAACAACATCTTTTTGTGTCTTTCCAAGATGAAAATGAGGAGCTCGAGTTCCAAACAAAACAAAGTTGAGAATTTCAGAAGGCTTTTTGACCTTTCGTCCTTGGGGTCGTGCATCTTCTTCAGTTTCTCCAGCATCTTGGCCTCAGCGTCTGAGACGGAGTCCTTCCTGTCCCTCGGCGTCTCTCCCGTGTCTCCCGGCGCAGCCGCCGCGTTCCTGTCTGTAGGGGACGTCTTGTCTGACAGTTCTTCTGGGATCTCTTCATCAGAGGCTCCTAACAGCAGAAAGTTTAAGATTTAGAGTGACGACGTTTCAGAGTGCTACACTTGATTTGTTGCTTCACATGTCTAGCAAAAAATAATGCTGAACTGAAACTGAAAGAACAACATGAACACAGAGCATAAGGACAATCTTTTTTTAGTCTACAGTCAAACTTGCCCAAGAAGGCAATCCAGGGGACCAAGGAAAAGTGGTCTTCTTAGGCAGGTGGCCTTCTTGGGCAGATTGCTTAAAGCTTTAGCTTATGGAAAAAAAAAGATTTCAAGACTGGGAAGTGGTTGTTGTGGCCAGGTGGTCAGCTTGAAGAGATGGCGGCTTGATTAGGATTGACTGTATTTCCTACAAACTGAAAAATGTTTCTTTATTTCACAGGACGTAATTTTTAGTTTTGAGGCGCATAAAAAAAGTACCTGTGTCCTTTTTCCTGTGTTGAACCATGTTGCAGATTGCTCTGCCTCATAAGGTGCTGAAATCACTCCAGTCTTTAATCTTGTTGGACAGAATTATCTTGTATAGGTGCCATCACTGTCTTACCTGTGTCCTTTTTCCTGTGCCTGATCTTGTCCCGGATGGCAGCCGTGCTCTGCCTCATCTTCATGATCTCCTGCTGCTGCATGAAGAGCATCTGCCGCTCACGACTCGCCGCCTTGTTCGCCTCACGGAGACGCTTGATTTCAGCCTGGGAGGGTTCAGATTTCACAAGTTTAACCGCCACATGTGGAAGACTTTTGTTGACAAGCAAGCAACCCCTACAGCTCCCTGAGCTACATGTATGGGGCTGAGTAAGTGACAGGTTTGTAGACTATTCTATCACTATGTCTACTATAGAGGTCACGATAATGCTTGCTTTCTGCCTGCCAAGTTACAAAAGTCACAGGCTGTTAGCTTTCGTGGATAGAGCCTTCCAGCATACACTTAGTAATTGTACTGTACTACACATTGTTGGATAGGAAATTCATCTAATCTAGATCTAGTTTTAGATCTTGATCTAGAGCAAGGTACTAGGGATTTTAGGCTTTTATCAGCTACAGGCTTTATCAGCTACACAATCAGACATTTTGTTTCATTGGAAATTTAGATCTAGTTTTGCCTGACCTGTTCAGTTTGTAGCCTCAGCATCAGGCCTCTCTGTCTCTTCCTGATGGGGGGCATGCTGTCATCAGCACCCTTGTCTCGCAGTCGCCTAGCAACCACACAAACACAAACAACAACATTCAGAACAACAGAACAACCCAGTGTTGATGTCACACTTCAATGAGGAAGACCAGAGGTGCTGGTCGAAAGCTCTAGGTGAGAAATTATTTTCTGTGTTGGATCAAAAGTTTTAACTTTAAACAACACACAACATCTGTATCTATTTGGCTGCAGGGACTACCCATATGTATTGTTTTGATATAAATCAAATGTAATAGATAAAACCCCTCCCCCATGACAGTCCCTCCCTTCCCACTCACTTCTTCTGGTGCTCCAGCCAGTCCAGTTCTGCCTTGGTTTTCTCCTTCAGGGCCTTCTCTCTTAGACGTAGTAAGGACGCCTGGGGAAAAACACAAAGTCAGTCATAGGATTTGAGTTGTTTTATACACAACCCAATGAAACTATTCACAGAAAGTCAGGAATACCCAAAAGAATGACAATTTTGGCAAAAGAAAAAAAATTATTACACAAACTGACTACAGAATTCCTTACTAAAAAATCTTTTCGTTATCATTTTTTTCATTTCGACCAAATCACCCACCAGACTAAGATTGAAGTACAATTATATATGTTACTCTTATATACTATGTACTTATATCATACACACAAAAGTTGTAAGCAAGACACTGGAATACAATCAAGCTTGGTCAGAAAAAGCCTTAAAAACTGATACCTGTATTGAATATTAATCATTACAATTAGGCAAATGTCACAAAACTCCTGACTTTCTACAACGTTAACATGAGTGATTTTACCTATGTCTGTATTTCTGCATCAGCGACATAATATTAGATAAGAGATAAGAGTAAAATGCCTAAAGAGTTGAGCATTAATATAAACACACTTTTCTTGAAGTTGAATATTTGCCACACTGTATTACTTAACCTTGTAAATTCCTGCCACAATGAAACAAGTCAGTTGCCAAGAAAAGTGAACATAGACTATGGCACACATGCACAATGATGTAGTGCTGCTAAAAATATGGAAAAAAAATACACACAAAATAAAACTGAAGAACACAATGTTGAAAAGGTGAAGCAAAGAGCCCAGCAAGGTCATACAAGCAGGCTGCATGGAGGGAGGGGGGCGGGGTCGTCCATGGTGTACCTGTTTCTGTGCCTGAACCATTTTGCTGCGCAGGTACTCACACACCAGGTCTATAACCACGCAGCCCTGCGACACGAACTGCGCCCACGGATGGAAGGAAGAGAAGAAGGAGGGAAAAACAAAAGAAGAAAGAGAGAACATGGACAGAACCACAAATGAGTGAAGGGGCACGGAGGACAAAAACCCAGGTGTGAAAGAAATGAACTGAAGATAAAGTGGTACCATAAGGGGATAACACATCACTATACCTACTAGCAGTGACTACAACACTAAACTACAGACAACTACACAGCTCAGGTAAAATTCACATTTCCATACAATCCAAACTTAAAATGAAAATTTGGCTTAAAAGAATTACATGTACTATTAGTTGAACAGTCTGCATGTATGAAGTTTGACAATTTCGTTTCTGTCAATGAAGATGGCATCATTGTGTTTAGGGTGCACAAATAATGATGTAAACAAAGTTTGAGTGCCAATATTGATGATGTAACTGATATATGAGCACCACTATTGATGATGTAACAGAAAGCTGTGTACCAATACTGATGATGTAATTGAAGTTTGAGTACTACCACTGATCTGTAAGAGAAAGTTGAGTGCCAATAACGATGATGTAACGGAAAGCTGAGTACCTGATGATGTAACAGAAGTTTGATTCCCACTAGTGATGATGTAAGAGAAGTGTGTGCACCACTAGTGATGATGTAAGAGAAGTGTGGGTACAGATACTGCTGATGTAAGAGAAGCATGTGTACCTGGTGCCTTGCTCTAACCTCCTCCTCATGCATGTACTGTTGCACCATGTCCGACATGAAGTGGCTGAACGAATCCTCTGCTGAGAACGGCGAGCTCGCCCCTTCAAACGCGAACTGCAAACAAAAGTATAATATTGTCAAACTACATTCCAACACAACAAACAAGTCTCTCTGAAGTATCAGCTGTCCGTAGTACAGCCTTTATGGTCTACCCTAACAAACTGCTGCTGTCTATTCTTCCTCACATACATTCATATATATGGTGACCAGCCCCTCCAACTCTGTCCTGCCACTTGCTACATAATGTTATCCAACTGCACAGCCTTTATGGTCTACCCTAACAAACTACTGCTGTTTATTCTTACTCAAACACATTCATACATTGTATACTTGGTGACCAGCCCCTCCAGCTCTGTCCTGCCACTTGCTACATAATGTTATCCAACAGTACAGCCTTTATGGTCTACCCTAACAAACTACTGCTCTGTCTATTCTTCCTCACATACATTCATATATATGGTGACCAGCCCCTCCAACTCTGTCCTGCCACTTGCTACATAATGTAATCTAACAGTACAGCCTTTATGGTCTACCCTAACAAACTACTGCTGTCTATTCGTACTGAAACACATTCATATATATATGGTGACCAGCCCCTCTAACTCTGTCCTGCCACTTGCTACATAATGTAATCTAACAGTACAGCCTTTATGGTGTACCCTAACAAACTACTGCTGTCTATTCTTACTCAAACACATTCATATATGTGGTGACCAGCCCATCCAACTCTGTCCTGCCACTTGCTACATAATGTAATCCAACACCACAGGGTGTCTGCTACAGCACCTGAGTTACCATGGTGACAGCCTTCTATTCCAGGTCATTGAACTTAATAGTTTGTTGAAGAAGAAGAAGAAGAAGAAGAAGAAAAGGAGCAAAAGCAATGTTTTCCTTTAAAGTTCTGCAAAGGTACATGTATATAAAAAAAAAGCAGTAAGTGGTTAAAACTTCCATACTTTACAACATTTCAGGAAAACAAGTAAAGACAGACCTTTCCTGAGCCGACTGTTGAGTGTAACTCGTCAGACGAGTAAGACGCTGCATCTGATTGGTCACGGGGGCTGGCGTCTGGCGTCTTCTGCTTCTTCCCACCGATGCTGCGTCTGCGGTGACTCTCGGAGGGCAGCAGCATCTTAAAGGACATCTCCTCCATCTCAGACTCCGTCAAGGACTCGTCAAACTTCATGGAGTAGCTGTACTCACTACCGGACACAGACACTGGAGAAAAAGGGGAGAAGATTCAGATCTTCATCAACTTTCTTAAGAAAACACAACATCTTAAAGGACATCTCCTCCATCTAAGACTCCGTCAAAGGAAAAAATTTAGTAGCTGTACTCCCTACTGGAGATGGATACTGCAAGGAATGGGGAGAAGACTCACAACTCTGTCAACTGCTTCAAGAAAATAAAAAAAGGGAAAAGGTCCCATAGCCTTTTTAAGGCTGTAGGGGCAGTGGGTTGTTGATCCACTGTGGGTTGTTGATCCATCTAGGGCACGGTATTGAAAGGCTGAGCCCATCCCTCTCCTTCCACCACCTTTTACCTCCCCAACCAAAGTCAGGTGCCCATTTTACACCTGGGTGGAGTGAGGAAAGTTGTGTAAAGTAGACACAAGGACACAACGTCTAGCCAGGACCAGGAATGCCAGGGTTTGAACCTCCAACCTCTTGGTCTAGTGTCCACTGACTAAACTAGCCACTCGGCCAAACGATGCCACAAGAAAATACAACATCAAGAGAGAACCAAGTGGAGATTCTTATTTACTAGTTACTAGTCTACATGTATGTCTAAGCTACCTTTGTCTTCAGGTATCTCCTCAGCGATGCTCTCATCTTTGGAGACGTCTGCAGCGCCTGAAGGAAGCTCCTCACCGATAGACGACTGCGTGTCGTTCCCCCCGCGTGCTGCAGCCTTCTGGGATTGGTCGCTGACTGTGGGGATGTCCTCACTGATACTGTCTGTGTGCCTGTAAAACATGACGGGGAGGTTTTAGTAATGGCAATGCAGGTAATGAGATACACAAGAAAACAGTAATGGTTACACAAGCAACTGGATAGAGTTTGAAAACTGTCAGACATTTCAAGTAGCACCCACTACTCTTTGACTAAATACAGAAGAACTGTTGAAAAGTAGTGGATGCTACCTGAAACATCTGACAGTTTTCAAAATTATATCCAGTTGCTTGAGTAACTGTTAGCTAAGTGGTAATGATACAGTAGTAGTAGTTCTTTAATACGTTAGGGCTTGAAATTCAAGGCTTTTGGGAATAGGTGCACAATTGCACCTTACCTAAAAACTATAAGTGCACAGGAAAAATTTGGAGTAAATTATATATAAAATTTTTCAAAGATTTCATAAAGAAAGAGTCTCCGAAAATCCACCCACTCTTCAGACTTGGGAGGGGACCTTGGCCTGGTCTTGGCTGGGGGTTTTTCCTCCACGGAAGGAGGAGTCTTGGAGAGGGAAGTCTTAGCTGGTGATGTCTTGGAGCTGTCGTAGTCTGTAGTCGTATAGCTGCTGCTGTAGGAGCTTCTCGTGTCGGGCCGGCTTCTGTCTCGAGGGTCACGGGATCTAAGATGGCAGGCAAGATTTATGAGTTAGGATTGTTTATTAATACTTGGAGTCATTTTCAAGAGTGACCTGTGAAATCATCAAATTCAAGTACCAGCATGGTTACTTAAAACTTGAAACCTTTATTGAGGATACCGCGCTGCGCCCTTAATGACTCCTCAAGAGTAGCAGTACTGCTTCCTTGAACTTGTTGCATTGTATGTTTATTGAGTGTTTTTTGACCTTCAAGGATACCTAATAACATAACCATCCTGAAGCTGTTCTTACTGTGTTCTGCTATTCCATGGCTGCTAGGACAGCTGCTATCTCTATTGCTGTTCCATTCCAGTATCTATTATTATATTACTGTCACCTAATTGTAAGACTTACTGTCGTTGCTGTACAGTTTTCAGCAGGGGTTCCTGCTATTCCATTGCTATGACAGCTGTTGTCTCTATTGCTGTTCCATACCAGTATCTATTATATAATGTAATGTATAACATTACTATTACCCAATTGTAATACTGACTGCCCTGCTGCAGGGTTTTCAGCAGCTGTTCCTGCTGTTCCATTGCTATGACAGCTGCTGTCTCTATATTGCTGTTCCATATCAGTATCTATTATAGCTGACACCCACCTGTAAGCCTGGCTGCCTTGCTGCAGGGTTTTCAGCAGCTGTTCCTGCTGTCTGTTCTGCTGTTCCATGGCTGCGGTGACAGCTGCCGTTGCTGCAGCCGTTGCTGTGTCTGTGGCCAGCCTGCCGGCATCGTGAGCCTGCAGGGCTGAGGTCTGCTCCAGAGAGGCAGTCTTTGCCTAGACACATCACAGAAAGTATCACTACCAATTACTTAACAACTACTAGTATAAAAATTTGTTTGGTAGACTCAGAAGCTGTATAGCGACCATGTACATACATGAACAGTATATGGTTGCATTACAGCTTCTGAGTCTACCAAGTAGTTTTGATTATCCCCAACGCAGCAAAATAGCTTTAATTTTTGATAAGTTTAATTTGCAAAGTAAAAATTCATTTTCCTTGTCCATGGTGCTGAAGGCTATGTAGTTCTGGTCACCACTTCTGCTCTAGGATAGATCTTCCAAAACTTGTATAGAACACTAATTCTTAATCCTGGGTTGACAACTCTAGTATTCTGGTCGTGACTGTCTTTTACTCTTTTTCTTGCTGGAAAAAAACTCAGCCTCACCTCTGCCAGTTGCTTGGCAGCCTCTGCCGTCGCCCTCGTCGCTTCCGCTTGCGTCTCCATGAGTTTCCGCGCCGACTCGTTAATCGTTGACGAGGCCTCGTTCCGGACGTGTGCGATGGCCTGTGCAGCCTCGGCGGCCGTGCTGGCCGCTTTCCGTCGCGCGTCTTCGAGCTGCCGGCTGGCCTCCACAGCCTCCTGACGAGCCTTCATTGTCAACTCAGCCATCTCTCGCTCGTGCTGCTGCTGGCGAGCCTGCACAAGGAGCAAAAGTTTGGCATAACAATCAATGTTAGCTGTTGAAACCGCAACGTGCATGTAGAATGGCAGGGTCCAGAAGGCTGACGAGCCTGCAATGGAAACATTGTTTAATAAAAAATAATGTCTTACAGTTCTGCTAATGAGCCTTCAGAGGAAACAAAAACCTTGTTTCACAAATAGACAAGACTTCAAAAGGTAAGGTAGTTCCATAGCATTTTTGAAGCTGTAGAGGCAGTGGATTGATCTCTGTCTTAGGCAGGGTATTGGACAGCTGAGCCCAATATCATAGGAACAAAAGCGAAAATTCAAAGTATTTCAGTCAGATGCAGGTTTTCCTGTTCTTTGAAAGTTTTGACAAAATTTCATTGCTTTGAAGGACAGAAACAATGCATTTTCCTATAACATACCTTGAGTATCTGTGCGAGTGAGACAGACTCCTGTTGAGCTATCCCGACACCACAGAAGTGGACGGGGGCTGGAGCAAAGGGTTGCTAGTTTACCTTGTGTACATTATATTAAGATCTGCCTACACGTTTTCCTACCTTGAGTATCTGTGCGAGTGAGACAGACTCCTGTTGAGCCATCCCCACCCCCCTGGTGCGTTCCACGTCCCCCAGCTGCCGTACCGACTCCTCCACAGACTCCAGGTAGTTCAGCTCGGCCGCCATGCGGTTCCCCAGGGTGGAGGGGGAGTAGCGTGACCCCACGCTGTACGACCCAGAGGTGGGCAGGGGCTGCAGCACAGGGGGGTAAGGTTAGTTTTTTCTGCTTAACCTTCTCCCTGCTAAAATAGCCTTTTGGCACCAAATCAGTATCGGTTACAGGGTTAGGCAGCAGGGAAGAGGTTAAAAAGTACTAGTGATTGCAATAACTGCATACTTAGAAAAACAATTTGTTATTTGCCATTGAAGGTTAGACATCCAGGTAATAAGATATGCCAAAAAAAACAGTTACTCAAGCAACTTTCCCAAATCATATCTAGTTGCTTGAGTAACTGGCGTAATTTGCTATCAATATCCAAGAAACAATCTTGAAAATGACAACCTACAAGTGCATAAAAACAATGAAGCTATCCGGAATAAATGTTAAGACATTTCAAAGAACTATAAAAAAATTGTAAACACAGTTTTAAGCTTTGCACTATCCTATTCACATCAGATTTGAGACTTACAAAACCTGCAATTTACAAAATATGTTTGTTTTACTCTACCAAAACATTACAACGTCAAATACCATAACCTACCCGAAAGGAGGACCTGGGTACGTCTCTGTCGTATCTATTCGTCCCAAAGTCTCTCCTTCCCTCTACTGGGGAGGGGGTTCTTCTGTAGGCACCCTCCGTCGGAGAGTAGACCCCCCTTCGAGTACCCCCCTCGATGGGGGAGGGGGTTTTTCTACGTACACCCCCGTCAGTCGGGGAGGGGGTCTTCCTTCGTGCACCGTCCATTGGAGAACGGGAGCGAAGGTCGATAGTGACGGGGGAGTACCGAGGGGGGTCTGAGGTTCTAGGGGGGTCTGAGGCTCGAGGGGGGTCCGAGGCTCGAGGGGGGTCCGAGTGGCTCCTAGAAGACTGACTGTGAAGGGGTTGTCTGGGTGGGGAGGGCTGCTCGTCTTCAGAACTGTGGAGGTGAAGAAAAGACATGGATTCAATCTTTGCTGAAAGCTTGATTCCTTTCATTCCTATGGAATATTAGATGCATGAATTACATGTGCTTGTACCAATGCATTCTTCTTGCTGAAGATTTGACAAGCTTTAGATAAAACAGCACAAGAAAACAGTTACTCAAGCAACTGGATAGGTTTTGAGAACTGTCAGACATTTCAAGTAGCATCCACTACTTTTCGTCAGTTACTGATACAGCAAGGAACAGGTCTACTACAGTAGAGACATTTCTAAAGGAACATAATGGCACTACTATGAAGAAAGAACCTTAGCAACCCACCTCAGAGTTAAGGAAGAGTTTAAGGTGTCTTCGTCCTTGTCTTGAGCCGACCTTGAGTAGTGGCTCGACCTTCCTGTGCCCTCTCTCCCGATTGGCTTAGAGTGGAGGCTGCTGCCCATAGGTTCCCTTGACAACGACCCATGACCTCTCTCTGATCCGTAGCTATAACTTTTCATCCCATTAGTAGGTTGTAGCCTGTCATCCCTGTAACCCGATCCCCTGCTGCCATGTTGGGGCAGAGGTCGTGAGCTTGCAGACCCAGTGAAGTCTTCCTCGTAGTCGTCGGGTCGCGGAGAAGGGTTTCTGTAGGGGTCGGTACCGCGAGGGGAGGGGGTTCGGGATTTGGGCCGCTCGGACTGGGCATGTCTCGCTGTGAAACACATCATGCAAATGTCAATCAAAACACTGTAGGTCATTTGTTCCGTCAAAGAGGAGCAGGACACAGTTAAACCTGAACAAATGGCCACCTGGTCATAGCAACCACTTTTTTCCGGTCCCAAATTTTTATTTTTCATAGATACAAGCATACAGTAACCTGTCCAAGAAGACCACTTTACCTCGGTCCCCTGGGTGGCCTTCTTGGGCAGGTTTGACTGTGACTGTGACTAAGATCTATGAACAAAGACACGAAGGTTACATATAAAATCAAGGTCATCTGGTCACAACCTCAGGTTTCCAAACACAATTTCCCTCTACTTCCTTGTAAAAAAATTTTTCTGAACTTGTTCCTTCAACAGTTTCGATCTGAACAAATCAAAACACAAAGTCAGGATTTACTAAAAATCAGCAAAGCATCTAATATAGGACCAGTCCACCTTCCTAGCAGTGGTGTGAGGCGTGTACCTTTCCTGGCCTCCTCATACTGCCTGGTGTAAATGTTGATGACACTGAGGCTGTCCCCCCTCGGTTCCTCCCACGGGTACTTCCTCCTTCCCGTCTCCTCTCGAGGCTTCCAGGGCTCCAGCGGTTTGTAGTGGGACTCATCTGGAGTAGGAAACAGATCATAGGTATCGTAGATGGACTATGGTACCATGGGTGGTGTAGTTGTTGTTGCTCACCGAAACTAACATGTTACTGGAGATTCTGAAGGCGGAATATTCTAATTCTATGTTCAATATGCTAAATGGAGCAATATTGGGATATCTCACTCACACTCAAGACTTACACTGTATCATCCGATGTTGAGTGCCTGTTATATCAACTACATGTAAAATAGTAGTTTCTTCCGCAATCAAAGAGAAAGAACAGGCAAATTATAAAATAAGAAGATACAAATATTGGGGACTAAGAAGGTAGACTTGTAAAACTGGTACTATGAGATTTACATGTATATATTATTATATATTCTGTATAAGAATAGTCCCTACCTTTCTTGGTGGAAGCACAGAACTCAGGCTTACTTAACGTGTCTGCAATCTGGGAGGAAATAATTTTCATACATTTGTGGTGCCTTTGAGGATGGTATTGCTGTACTCAAAGACCAAAACTCTAGCAGACTGAATGACTTGTCAGTTGATAGCCATTGTAGAAATAATGTAGCCTGATAAGGCAATTGTAGAAACAATCATTATCATAAAGACATAAACCTTGAAATTGGGTAAAGGAAAATGAAACAGAAGAAAGCCTTTAAGCATGTAAGGACATCCCCACCTTCCTCCCAGGAGGCTGGTCTTGTCTTGGGCTGTCTAAGGTGGAGTCCGTGAGCGTTCCTTCCGACAGGGACCCCCCACTGAGCCGCCCCTCGCTCAGACTGGAGGTGTTACTCCTGGTCTCCTCATCGACAGCTGACAACTGGAGAGGACACACAAGGGCATTCACTTCTGTCACGCTCACAAAGTTACATGTTATAAGAAGGTTTTTTATTCAACAACCAGTGGGTTTCTACATCCAATATTTTCACCTTCTTCTGAGGCAACAATGACTGTTATTACTGTGCTTAACAATATGTGTATAAATGTAACACTCTACATGTGATACATTCGTAATACTGTAGCATAGACACCTAGCAGCAGTACGAATCAGAACCAGTCCTTGCTGCCTTGAAGGTTGACAAATGGTCACTGAAACGTCAGATGTAAAAACCTACTGGTTGTTGAATAAAGAACCTTCTTATATTTGTAACATTTTGACTTTATTGAAGTAGTGTGAGTAATATGTGCATATCCACACAACACGTCTATAAGGAAAAAACTACCATCCCTTACCCCCAGGTTGCCCCTGCCTCCCCCCACGGTGCGCCCGGATGGTAGCCTCCAGTCCAGCCCCTGTCGGACGTGGTGACCCCGGTACGCTGCCTGGATCTTGGTTGCCGCAGCAACCTGCTGTCTGTTCCGCTCCGAGTCAGCTGCATGCTGGGTAATACTGCTGACACCTACAGTATAGGGAGACATATTTACACACACTGGTGAGAAACCAACCCTACAGATGTGACCAGCTGAAACTTTCTATGTCATAGAAAAACAGCGTAGTTTGACACATAATGACACATAGAGTAGCAAGAAAAAAAGGAGCACATGTAGCTTTTTTAAATAGACACACAATAATACACTTTGCAACATGTACCTATTTGATAGTTTCAACAACTTCCTCTGAGTTATTTTGCTTTGAAATTCTAAGAGTAAGAGTATTGACAGGGAGTCCTCTCTACACTAGACAAAGCAACTTGTGTTGTATTGAGTGTACACATTTTTTTAAACCTTCAGCCTGCTAAGGTAGCCATTCGGCACCACATTTGTACTGGTTATGGGGTTAGGCAGCAGGGATGAGGTTAAATTCAATGTTCACACTTTTAACTTCAGGCCCAGACATGAGAGCACCATTACCAGGTAGGTCCCCGGTGAAGGCTGTGTAGTCTCTGGTGGAGGTGGAGGTACCTGGGAGAACACCTGTTGGTTGCCGTGACGACGTGTCTGCCCTGCTGTAGGCCCACCGCCCGGCACCAGGAGGAGAGGCTATGACGTACGAAAATGTTGGAATTTCGATGATTAGCTTTGCAGAAGGAAAAACATGTATTCCAACACATTTAACTAAGAAAACGTCACAAAACCTTTCAGTTGTCTTGGCTTGCCCCTGTATTATGGTTCTCCATTTTTCCCAGCAAGAGAAGGGATTCATAATACACCCTAAAAAGTACACTGACTAGCCTTACTAGACATAAGCTCTTATTGAGGAGCCCCAACCAGCCCCTGACAGTGAGAGATTGTGTAACACAGTTTAGCACTAGCAGGCCCAATCACCCCTAACAGAGAGAGATTGTGTAACACAGGCTAGGAGGCCCAATCAGCTCCTGACAGCGAGAGATTGTGTAACACAGTCTAGCGCTAGCAGGCCCAATCAGCCCCTAACAGTGAGAAACAGCGAGAGATTGTGTAACACAGTCTAGCGCTAGCAGGCCCAATCAGCCCCTGACAGCGAGAGATTGTGTAACACAGTCTAGCACTAGCAGGCCCAATCAGCCCCTAACAGAGAGAGATTGTGTAACACAGGCTAGGAGGCCCAATCAGCCCCTGACAGAGAGAGATTGTGTAACACAGTATAGCACTAGCAGGCCCAATCAGCCCCTGACAGCGAGAGATTGTGTAACACAGTCTAGCGCTAGCAGGCCCAATCAGCCCCTGACAGCGAGAGATTGTGTAACACAGTATAGCATTAGAAGGCCCAATCAGCCCCTGACAGTGAGAGATTGTGTAACACAGTTTAGCACTAGCAGGCCCAATCAGCCCCTAACAGTGAGATTAAACAGCAAGAGATTGTGTAACACAGTCTAGCGCTAGCAGGCCCAATCAGCCCCTGACAGCGAGAGATTGTGTAACACAGTCTAGCGCTAGCAGGCCCAATCAGCCCCTAACAGTGAGAAACAGCAAGAGGTTGTGTAACACAGTCTAGCGCTAGCAGGCTAAATCAGCCCAACAGCTAGAGATTGTGTAGCACAGTCTAGCGCTAGCAGGCCCAATCAGCCCCTGACAGCGAAAGATTGTGTAACACAGTCTAGCGCTAGCAGGCCCAATCAGCCCCTGACAGCGAGAGATTGTGTAACACAGTCTAGCGCTAGCAGGCCAAATCAGCCCCTGACAGCGAGAGATTGTGTAACACAGTCTAGCGCTAGCAGGCCCAATCAGCCCCTAACAGTGAGAAACAGCAAGAGATTGTGTAACACAGTCTAGCGCTAGCAGGCCCAATCAGCCCCTGACAGCGAGAGATTGTGTAACACAGTCTAGCGCTAGCAGGCCCAATCAGCCCGTAACAGTGAGAAACAGCAAGAGATTGTGTAACACAGTTTAGCGCTAGCAGGCTACATGTAAATCAGCCCAACAGCTAGAGATTGTGTAGCACAGTCTAGCGCTAGCAGGCCCAATCAGCCCCTGACAGCGAAAGATTGTGTAACACAGTCTAGCGCTAGCAGGCCCAATCAGCCCCTAACAGAGAGAAACAGCGAGAGATTGTGTAACACAGTCTAGCGCTAGCAGGCCCAATCAGCCCCTGACAGCGAGAGATTGTGTAACACAGTCTAGCACTAGCAGGCCCAATCACCCCTAACAGAGAGAAACAGCGAGAGATTGTGTAACACAGTCTAGCGCTAGCAGGCCCAATCAGCCCCTAACAGAGAGAGATTGTGTAACACACTATGTTAGAGGTGTATGGCCACAAGCTCTCAGGGAGGAGGCCCAATCAGCCCCTGACAGCGAGAGATTGTGTAACACAGTCTAGCACTAGCAGGCCCAATCAGCCCAACAGCAAGACATTGTGTGAGACAGGCTAATGCATTACCAAATCTTCCAAGCTTGAAGGGGGATCCATAACATGACATATAAAGAAACCAACAGTAACTATACTGACCCTCCTTGCCCCCCTCCAGTCCCTCCACGATCCTGCGTGCTTCCGTCTCGATCCTGTCCTGTAGTGACTCTGCCGTCGCCTGCAACGCCGCGATTCTCTCCGCCTTACTCCGGCCCGACGAACTACGATAACCCCCTGGAGAAGCATTTGTTATTGTTAAAACGAACCATGTCATTACATGTCTGACAGTACACGTACATGTAAGTCTTTGTAAAGTATATGGCAGAAAAGAAGGTACATGTACTATAATACAAATGGCAATTGAAATATATAGAGCAGTCAGTTCTTTGAAGTGTGTCAAACAATTAGAAAACTAAGTCATTAACATCGATTCTCTGACTCTTTAGCAAAATTGGCAGCTCCACAATTAGACAGTGGCTGCATTTTAATCTAATTTCTGCACCATACAGTTTTATTCTCCATTTCATGCTAATATCTGAGGTGTGGATTGATCTAGTCTGATGCACTCATGTGTTAGAGTCCCTTACCGATGGGGTATCTGGAGTAGGCAGAGCTGTACGGTCGGGAATGGGAACCTGTGACGTTGTAACCCCCGTTGCTAAGAGACGACACGCCCGACCGCGCCGACACGTCCGGCTGCTTCCCGTGGAGCTGCTCGATGTAAGCGTCGTGGAAGCTGATTGGTCGATCGGGCTGGGCGGCGGCCTCCCGAGGTCCGGAGGGGATTCCCTTGATGGAAATGGAGGGGACGGTGGTTGCCGGGGGAACCGTTGTCATGGTAACAGAGGATGCAGTGGGTGCTGATGTTCTGGATGAACCAGCAGCTGGTGGCTCTGGGGATCTGGAAACACAAACGTGTCAGAAGTGAATTCAAAGCTTGTTCTCAAAGGAGAATTGGTGGTCAAATGGCTACTTCAGTGTGCTAAGGTTCAACTATAAACTAGAAAGTTAAAGTAACATTTGCAAAGCAAATGCACAATGTGTACCTTCAAATGGTCTATCCTAACAAACTACTACACTATCTATTCTTACAAGAACACATTATATATGGTGGCCAGCCCCTCCAGCTCTCTCCTGCCACTTGCTACATAATGTAACACAACACCACAGGGTCAGTTACCATGGACCTCTGGTCCAGGTCCTTACAATTAACCTTATTTGTTTTGGAGAAGCAGAAGAAAAAACAGAGCAAAAAAGTATGTTTTCCTTCTGTGAAGGTAAACATAAAAAGGTGTCAGAAATTTGATATCAAACAGTCCTCCCACCTGTCGTGGTCAGGTGTGACGACAGGTGTCCTGTCTTCGCTGGACACAGAAGCGCTGGAGCCGCTCCAAGGTCGCTCCGCTCTCCGGCCGGCGTTCTCCTTGTCTGACTCCTCACTAACCACGGGGCGGAACACCTGGGGAGGGGGGCGACATTGTGTCAAGGTCACACTGACAAGTGAAGATAACACAAGGCATATACAGTCCGCACAATCTTAGAAAAGCGATCTACAAGTCAAGAAACAACTGCTGGATCCACATCTTTCGCCGTAACACCTGGGGAGGGGGGTGACATTGGGAATGTGTGAAGGTCAAAGGGACAAGGGAGGGCATCGTCTTATAATGAAAGAACCATTTATACATAGAAGGACTCTACAATCCACACAATCTTATAAAAGTGATCTACAAGTCTCACAAGGTTTCTTGGGATTCTGGGATCCACATCTTTTCCAAACTTCAATCACAGAACCAAAACTGATTTGTTGGCGAAAAAACATAACCTTACGTTGCCTGTGACAAAAATCTTCCAAGATTTCATGGTTTCTAAAACTGCCACAGTGACTTTGACCAGATTATTTGTAGAAATTTTAGTGTTAATCTTAATTCATCTTTTGAACATCTTGGTTCGTCTTAAGTTGTGAACATTTTTCTTGACAGTGAAACTTACCGGTCTCCTGTCCTCATGGAAGGGGTGCCGTTTGGAAAACTCCCCGTCTCTCCCGGTCAGTTTGACAAACGTGCTGCCCTTCGGCTTGCCCTTCCTCTCCTCCCTCACGTGTTCTCTCCATCCCTCCCTCCGCTTCTTGTCCAGTTCGTCCAGCATCTTCTGCTTCTCCTCCTCCGCCTTCTTCTGCGCGTCCCGCTGCTCCTTCAGTTTCCGTTGTCGCTCGTTTCGTTTCTTGTTCATGTAGCGCCGGACCTCGCTGTGGTCGTAGTGCCGCAGCTTGGTCGCAGGAAGCTCTGATTCTTTTACTGGGAGGTAAAAATCATACAAATGAGCAAAGACTTATTTAGAGAGACTGAAAGATTCCCCTCTCATGCTCCTGAGAAGCGTTATATCATTTGTGACTTTCACATACCAACAAGATCACTTGCATGACATGACACTTTATCTAAGTTTTTTTCTTTAAATATTTGCATCTTCCCAAAGTTGTCTTTTAATTTGATTCTAAACTACTCAACTGAACAGAATGAAAGAGAGAAAAAGGAAGGCAGAGAGAGGCAGAGAGACAAAAGAAAGAAAACCCTACCAGGAGAAGCCTTGGATGCCTTTCTCTTGGCAGCCTTGCTGGGTTTGGTCTGAGCTGCAGGTTTGTCTGGTGCTGCGGGCTGTTCTGACTTCAGTGTGCTCGAGTCATCATCATCTGGATATACAATCAGGCAAATGTTTATTAGTACCGTTAATGACCTGGACAAAAGATCAGTAGTTATTAAGCAAAGCAACGTCTAAAATTCCCCTGCACACTCTGGTTGAGCCTTACGCAACTGAACATGAGTGAAGTGCAAAATCACCACAAAGTTACTGACTTCCTAAAGACAAGTATACAGCAGTAAAGTTGAGCACACAAAAAATGGACAAACTGAGTTACTAAACCCTTTTACTTCAACTGTACCTGAAACATCTAACCGTTTCCAAAATCATATCCAGTTGCTTGAGTAACTGTTTTTTGGTGTAAACCAATAGGTTTGCTTTTTTTCTGACCAATTGTGGGTCCTTAATAACAAACAAGAACTGGATACAAGGATTTCTGGTAATGCTTGTACGTGTATCTGTGACGAACAGTGATGTCAACATTCAGAAATTTTCATCTTACCAGACTTGTCTAGTTGTAGGTCATCGAACACTCCTCTGGCCTCCTTAGACAGGACCTCCGTGTTTGGAGACTTCCCATCATCCAATGCTGCCAGGGAATGCTGGGATAGGTCATCCAGAGGATGCTGGGACAGGTCGTCATCTGATGACATGTCTTTGTCTTTAAAAAATTGTATGGATGAAGTTAGAAACGTTTGGTCAACATGTCTGACATTCTCAGTATGCATAGGAAGTGCAGTTCAGGAGTGCAAAAGAGTACAACCCTAGCAGCTTAGCTTAGAACTGCAGCACTCTATTTGCATTGCTTTTACCTTGTTCCTTCTCCTCAATTCCTTTCTGGCAAAAATCTGACCATATCACTACTGCCCTCTATCAGTTGACAGCAGCACTGCAGCTTACAACTAGCAATGGTTTTCTCCTCCTCAGTCCCACCTCCTGCCTTCCTTCTGACACAGAGCTAACCATATCACTACTGCCCTCTATCAGTTCATACCAGAACTGCAGCTTACCACTAGCAATGGTTTTCTCCTCCTTAGCTCCACCTCCTGCCTTCCTCCCGGGCACAGAGCTGGACTCAGAAGCAGTGGACGTCTGTGTGTCCTTGGTCGGAGGGGAGTACGACCGTTTGGGCAGTTTTGGGGGAGGACCCAGAACCTTCAGGGCTGCCTTCTGTCCCTCACGCCAAGCAGACGTCGTGATGATGCCTAAAATTAGTAAAAAACACAACAAGGATGGTCAAGTTTCTGAAATCTTTGTCTACACATGACAAATATATTCGCTCACACATAGGAATGAATAAAGGGAGGAAAGGAGAAGAAAAGGGAGGGAAGAGTAAGAACGCTTGGAAGATCCATATAACAAAAGCCAAGAAAAACATACAATCAATAGTAGATACGTTGACGTAAGTACTTTTAGGTACAGTAAAGAAAATCTGTACTAAGTAGGAAAGAGCAGTAGACAAATAACATACAAAGGAGAGGAAAAGGCAACGTAAGTGCAGCGGCACCAAAAATACATGAAAAAGATTTACTACAGAACTAGGAAAGAGAAGTAGAAAAGGAAAATGTACAATGAAGTGAGAAGTAGATAAAGTAACATACAGTGTAGAGAGAAGTCAAAGTAAGCACCAAGCAAGGCACCAGAAAATGGTTTTAAAAGATTTACAGGCAGTAAGAAAAGTAATGTACATGTAGACAAAGTAACATACAGTGTAGAGAAGAGAAGTCAAAGTAAGTGTGAAGGTTCCACAGTAGGGACGACCAGGACAGGAGACTGTGGGCCGAGGGGACTGAGCTCACTTCTGGGACGGGGCAGTCTGGGACGGACACACACACACACAGAAAAGAGAGAAAATATCTTGTACATTAGACAGGAAAAATGAACAGCTAAGAAAAGAATCATCAGTAAAGGAAGAAGATCACAAGTTTTAGAGCTACATCAGAAGCAGACAGCATTTACACCTTTCTAGGAATGGCTGGAGGTTTTGGTTACCTACATGTACATGAATATGCAGAAATACATGTACCTACCTTTACCTCTACTAACCTGCATACAAAGGGAGGTATTTTCAGCCCTGTAAGAGCTATGTCAGAAGTGGACAGTGGCTGTACAATGTACCTTTCTTTGAACTAAATTGAAGGCCTGGTGGTTTCTGAGCCTACACGTACATGCAAGTTTATGTAGGCATCAGAAATACCTGCAGAGTTTTACCTTTACTAACCTGCCTATGCAGGTACAAATGTAGGTATTTTGAGCCCTGTAAGAGTAACGTCTGTACCTTTCTTGGATGGCCTGGAGGTTTTGGCAGCTTGCGGAGCTCCGACCTTCCTGAGTGGTTTTGGGGACTTGGTAGCTGGTGCAGAGGCAGGGCGGGGCGCAGGTCTGGTCTTAGCTGCAAACAGACGAGAACAAAAGTCTTAAAACCTACAGTCTGCCATTCTTAGAGATTAAACTTACTTGATTGTACCTTATATTGTTTTCCCTATTGACCCAAGCATCCATGGGGGAAGGTAAGACATCCAGGTAATAATATACAAAGTAACAGTAATACTCAAGCAACTGGATAGATTTTTTGTAATGTTTCTATGTTTTCAAAATCTATCCAGCTGCTTGAGTATAACTGTTACTTTGACCCAAGCATTATTTTAGAATCCTGTCTACACTAGTTTAATTACCTGACTACTTTGAACATTTTTTTCAAATCACTGTAAACAAGGTATACAATATGTAACTGTACTGCAGCTGGTAAGTTTAATATAGCATATTAGGTTCATGATGAACTAGTTGAACTGCTGAATAAAGTCTCAGTTTTACCCTTTGTTTTTTCCTTCCTTGTTGGCGGTGCTGCTGCCTCCCTGCTCCCCTGACCTCTGCCCCCAGCGTGACCTTTGCCCTGCTGCTCGGCCAGTTCTGTTTCCGTGACGACCTTGCCGTCCTGGGTTCTGTACTTGGTCGCCGCTGCACTGAAGCCTGGAGAACAGATGACAATGCATGATTATAGAAACATTTGACAAATACAACACAGGGCTTGTTGTACATTTTTTTCTGTGAATTGTTTCATCAGGTTGGTAAATCACTAGCACTAGATAACAAAGTTCAAAGTTCTTTTGCACACAACCAGTGTGTTACTACCTAGTCTGTATTCTGCTACATGTACTTGTGGTTTTCATCATTTATAGTAATCTATAACTGTAAATATTAACACAATAGATGCTGCTGTCTTAACCAGCTTTTGCTATTTTCCAGAAAACTGTTTAGACAAGAAATTCCATTGATAAATTCTAAAAAATGTAGGAGAATATGAAAAAATAACGAAAAAAATAACTTCTACAAGATCAGCTTTTCTTGCCTATGTTTTTAAAAGAATCCACCCCTAAGGCATAGCCAAAAACATGACTACAGAAGGTTTCCAAATAAGGAAGTCATGTGACTGACCTTTGTACTCCGGAGGAGGCGGGGCAGACTTGATCTTCCTGATCCTGGGGGTGACCTCTGACCTGACCTCTGACCTGTAGGGCTCGTCCCCCCTGGGAGCGACGGCTTCCTCTGCGGAGTGCAGCCGCCGGGCCAACAGGTCGTCCCGCTCAGTGGAGAGACCTCTCCTGGGCGGGATAGCCCCTACATCCTCCGCCCCGGCTTCTTTTCTCTGCTTCCTGATTCTCTCCTTCAGTTTCTCCAGACCGTCTGTGAGGGAAAACAACATAAGCACAGGGATGGCGTATTCAGAACCGTGCCTATCTAGTTCTATGCCTGAATGGGTTAGGGTTAGGATCAGGCACGGTTCTGGATTGTCTCCGCGTATCCAAGAACGTAGATTAGCTCCAGGCACGGTTCTGGATAGTCTCCTTGTATCCAAGAAAGTAGATTTGCCTTGGTCTGGATATGTGGACTATCCAGAACATTGCCTAAACATAAAGCACAGTTCTGGACACAACATGAGACTTCCATAAGGTCTTCTACAACTATAATACATACACAAATGTAAGATTTTAACATACTAAGTACAAGGTATATGGGTATCAGTACACGAGGTTTAACCTCCCTTTACACTGTACTTTCTAATATCTAAACATCCCCTAATGTATTCACCTCCTGTATTTGCACACCGTAAGGCTTGTCTACTGCTAGAATATACAACTTACCTGATCCTCCCAGCTCCTTCTTCTTCCTCTGCACCACCTCAAACTTCCGTACGGGGCTCTTCGTCCTGGTCAGCGCCTCGGCTGACATCTCGTCTGGCCGGTATAGCTCGGGCGGCTTCTCTGCCGACGGACTTTTCTGCGTGCTCTGCGCCACGGGGCTCCCGATCTCCGCTCTGTCGCCCAGTAGGTTTGTGACGTTGGAAATCCCTCGGCTGTAGTCTGTCGGGAACCTGTAAATAACGTGTGATATTTCATGACATTGTGTTGTATTGTATTGTATTTTGATGTTTGATGTATCATATTTTGTGAAAATTTGTTCCTCATGTTATGATGTTTAATAATATTGTAGTCTGTTTGTATTAATATTGTAATCTGTATTTGCATTGTAGTGTTTGGGAGGACAACTTTGTAAAGGTGTCTATGCACCTGTTTTGTCCTCCCTTCCACTTGTGTACTAGTATTACTTGTGGTAAACTCAAATAAACAAATAAACAAACCTGTCCGACGTTGTTCTGTGTTCTGCGGTACCAGAGTCTATGGTGTATCTGTCGTCGGCGCGTATTCTGTCTCGCGCAGAGGAGAACAGAGCGCCCGAGTGGTTCGCTCTGGATGGTGACGTCGTTTCGCCGTCTAGTAACAAACTTGCGCCGTGCTCCGCACCAACCCGAGCGGACGTGTCGTTTAGAACTTTCACGTTCGTGCTGGAATCCACGACGATCGAGTCTTGGCGGTCATCCCTCGTACTTCTGGAGAGGTCTGTAACTGTATACGTCGGCGCCATGTTGGCCGTCCCATACCCGCTGTTTCCGGCGATGATGTCGTCACTACTGCCGTGAAGGGAGGATTTCGGATCGGCCGCCGAGCGGTAAGATTCGAGGGGATCGCGGAATTCCACGCGCTTGGATCTGTCGCGGATGGGATCCAGGATTCCCACCGGGCTGCGGGATCGGTACTCCCGTGAAGGTCGGGTCAGGTCGGAGGTCAGGTCGGAGGTCAGCCCAGGGGTCGTGTAGCTTGTTCTGGACGTGGGTTGGTACAGGTGGTCTGTGTACTTCCCATCTAGAAAGAAGAAGTCAAAATTTTTACTTAAATGTGTCCAGCCATTGTACATAAAATCACATATAAGATTTAGATTAGAATGACTACAAGATAACAATCATATACAAGAAACTAGATATAAAACCAAAATACAAAAATAAAGAAGCCCATCTCTCCTCACCCCTCCTGCTGACTTTCCTGTGTGCAGGGTTGACCTCAGGTCGTTCCCGTGGAAACCTGTCCCTACTTCTGTAGTCTGTGGTGCTCTGGGAGGAAGCAAAACAACAAACAACAAGTCTGTAATATACATATGAACAGTTTGTAATCAGAGAAACACTAGAAATGTTGCCCCTTTTTTGATCATCATGAAAACAGGTGTGTATGTTATATTAACATGGAAGTTTTCCTCCCAGCCCTCTGTTTCTCGTCTTGTCTTCTTGCTGAATTTTTAATCTTCTCCCTGCTGCCTAACCCCATAACCAACAGTGAATCAGTAACCAAACAACTACTTCAGTTTGCTTAAGGTTAATAATTCAGAAGTGCCGCAAGCCAAGACAGTAAATTGGTGTTCCTTATGACAAATCTAGATGACTAAGGAGAGTGACCAAAATGACAACAGGAGAGTGTACAGTAAGGCGAGAGTTTTCCCCCTAGCACTAACATTTTTTTAGCCCACAATGTCCCAAGATGGCCTAAGTCCTTACCTCCGGGTAGCCTGTAGTGATCTGGTACGACGGGATGTGGTCCATCAACACGCTCCTGTCACTATGCTCCCTGTCGTATCGCCGTGACGACAGGCTGACCCCGCCCGGCAACATGTACCTCCCCGCAGGGTCCTCTGTACCAGTACGGCTGGCGTCCATCTTGAAATTTTCTGCGTCTTCGATCCTGTTCTCTGCTCTTCTCAGCTGGAAGGAAATTTTCTTATCTTTAAATTAATTACAGAGTGAAGAAACTCATAAAAGAAAACTTGCTGGACTGGAAATATATTTGAATTCTGTTCTCTCTAACCTGGTATCCAGTCTAACGCGATTGAGGCAGATTTTCTTCGGGCCCGCTGAAACTTTAAGCCGCCCGCCACAGCAAGGCTCCCTGGTAGGATTTTCACGGGAAATTAATTGGCACCAACGCGTGTGGGGCCAAACGCCTGTCACAGCCAAACTCCTATCACAGGCGTAACACTACTACCGGCCTCTAGAGACCCTGCCCCAATCACGATTTGACTGGATACCAGGTTAGTTCTCTCAAACAACATGTTATTCATGATACCATGCATGTACTGTACTTTTTGACTTGCACAACAGCAAGTTGTTTTTATCTTTCCTGCATTTGCGAACATTTCTCATTACAAATATCAATTTGCAGTTAGAACCCATTTATCAATTACTTACCACAGACTTAGCCTGTCCCAACTGTTTCCATGCTGAACTCATGGCTGAAAAAAAAACAAGAAGACAGTTTCAAATTGATAAACAGTAGTTGCTAAATAAATACAAGTTTAACGGATAATTTTGACATTTTTTTGGATTGATTTGATGAAACGAAGATCGTACCTGTAAGTGACCCGCCATATCTCTCCGGGGACGGCCCCCGCTGCACGAGAGACGGCTCGCCAACACGACGGGCGCGGATGTTGGACGCCATGTTTTCACACTACTTATTTATCTGTTGCAACGAAAAGTCCTGCCGCTGTAAGAGATGTAGGAATACATGCATCATCGGTAAATGCTCAGACACTAAACAAAACATCTTAAATATCATTATTATTGGTGCCATGGACTATCCCGGTTTTACCTTTCTACAATTTCATAATTTGCAAAGAATCATTTGAGACGTCACTGACACTGGTACATGAAAGGGTGACACATAAATTTGAATCTGTGGTCAAGCATACAGCATGGACATCTGTCAGCTTAGATAAATATGCAACAAAAAAATCAGAACTTACACTACACGATGACCAACACTCAAAAACATAGGTGTAACAGTTGCGTTAAAATAACACCTTATTTCTATACGATCGCATGGATTTTCGTGTCGTGAATCTACATCTACAAACATGTACAAGTAGTAAGAATCTACATGTACAGCTAAGCTGCGATCGGGAGTAAATAAACTACGTAAATCTGGTGGAAGGCGTGAATCACGTAGCGTGACTCACTGCGGCCGCGCCAAGCATTTGTTGACGTTCTAAGGTGACAAAGGAGCGCGGGACGGCCATCTTGTTTACGACATCTTTCGCGATAAAAATATACCGCTTAGAAGGACAAAAAACACTTACCGTTCCAGGCACACTCGTTCCAGGCGAACTGCGTCATCTTCTAGGTTCAAATACAGCCAAACACTCAATAGATACGCGTAAAAATCATCAATTTCGCTTGAAAAAATATATCGGGAAAAAAACGACTAGGATGCCGCCATTTTGAAATTCAATTTGGCGCTATGAATGTCGGGACAAAGCGCGCCATCTACCAGGGCTCATCTGAACTGCAGCACAATAGCAACCGTTTGGTTGCAGTTCTTGCCAAAAGCGCCAGGGCTAGCTTCATATTTTCAAGATGGCGGCGCCCAGTGCTGCAGAATTCTCCAGGTGGAAACAACAGTGTATTTCTGCAGCAGATTTGAGTCGCAAAGGCAGCATCGACGAACCGATAGTAGAACTGGTCAACTTTATCAATGGACAAGATTTTCTCTTCACCACAAGCTCATGTTCAGGGAGAATTTCAGTTTTTGCTGAGGTAAACGTGTGCCCCCCTCCCCCATAATCTTACTAACTAGTAACTTGCAACAGATTTTATATGGCTTTATATATGTTTAACTGTTTTGCAAACGCGATACATCTAGTACATGTAACGTTACTAGTATGAGATGTATAGTGTAGCATGCTCATCTGTTTGTCTCTCCCCATGTTAGCCTTATATAAATTATATAATCAAGGAAGTAAAAAATCTTAACCTCCTTGATATAATAAACACTAATGGTATTTTACTTTCACGATGTGGTCATTTCTGTAATAGTATAACTACTGCATTTAGCCCATGTGGGCAAGAACATACAAATAAAGATTATCATCATCATATATCCTCAACTTCTGTGATCTTTTTCACAGAAGCATGAAGAGAAGAAGAAAGGCTGTGATTGGCTGCTGATATCTCACACCCAGGCTGATACACCATCAGTGGTAAGGCAACTAGCCAATCACAGTTCCCGATCTATCTCCAAATAGCATAAAGGATGAAGATGAAAATTGTGCCCTCCAGTACAACCTTCCCTTCAGACTCTGTGTTCCTGTTGGCCTTTCAGTCCAGCGTGTATTTTTAATTTTATGATAAGTTTATTGCAAATTCTAAAATGTAAGTAACAACATACATATAAAATGTGCATAACTTTTGGTTGACAAATAGATAAAATCAACTTGTTGTACGTAGTCTTACCTTGATTTTTATACTTGCAATTTACACAGAACCTTCAGTGATGTTCATTAATAAGAACTTGTATCTCCTTTTCCGGATCCCCTTCTTGCCCAGCTGAAGGCCCTGTGTGACCATACTGGGTCTGCTGTGTTCAAGTTTGAACCATTCGTCCTCCATGCTCAGTGTAGAACCATTCAGGATGCAAGACTTGTGGTTAGTTTCTCTTGCGTTTGTTGGTCGGTAATTGCATGGTGCAGTGTGTGTATCTACATACAAATTCATATATGTGTCTACGTCCTCATTGCTGTTATTTTTGCCTGTGGGACTTCCAACTAGAAATGTAAAGCCTGAAGTTTCTGATTTCCTTGTTTTTATCTTGTTGGTTAATATTTAGATAAAGTGCTACATTTATATGTTAGCTTCACCATGTTTAAACAAGTATGTATTACTGTTCACAGTGTATTTCTTTCTTCTAGCACCAGGCTGGGGTCCAGGCTGGCTTCAGGAACTCTGGCATATCCCTGGGGAGCAAGGGCAAGGTCGTGGTGGTGAGTCATCGTCAATGTGAGAATGGCAATCGGGCCTTGCAATACAATAGTTCTGTTTTCTGCTGTGTGTATTTCATGTGTCTTAGTCTGTATCTGTTAGTTCTGAAAAAAATTATGTACATTCAGACCAAGAAGTACTCATGCCCTAAAGTTGCTCGTGTCCTTTAGCAGGGAAAAGGTTTAGAAGAGTTGTGGAACACTCTAATCTTTCTAACATCATGTACACGTGTGTGAAATGTGTATTTTGTGCTTCCATAGGCTACTAGTATTAGAAGTGCCCACACGTTAGAGGCACCCCTGTCCTTTAGCAGAGAGAACATTAAAAATCATGCAACACTGTAAGCTTCTCCGACACCATGTACACATATGTAAAATGTGTATTTTGTGCTTCCGTAGGCCATTAGAAGTACCCACACCCTAGAAGCGCCCCTGACGGACCGGGGGCGGATGTTGGTCGATGAAGATTACATCAGGTACCTGGTCACCTCGGCCAATGGGAAACTAGAGGAGAACGAACGCAGGGTGCAAAGGTCAGAACCATGGCAACAGTGAACTATTCGGTTCAAAATGTTAAAACTATGGCAAATACTTTTATGTGTAAGAAAACAATGCTGCAATGTCTTGTAAACCAAGCACAATATATTCTTATTGAAGTTGCGACAGCAATAAAAAAAAGGCATATCGGATGCTTTTAAATAACATAATATACATGAATAACAGCAAATTTTCATAATATAAGAGAGTAAAATCCAAGAGAATCAAGCACAACATAACTAGTATAATATGTACAATAAGACACAACTCATAGGTCAGATGCAATGTCCTTTATCAATAAACCATTTGGTTGTCATGATTAACTGTTTGAAATATTGACTTATTTTTTCCAGATTCTTTTGTTGCCTGAAAGAGTTGCTTTCAAAGAAAGCTGAGTCAGTACCGTCTCATGAACTTCAACACAGAAAAGATAAACACTGGGAAGGACACAGGAAACATCAAGATAAGAGAGGGCCGGACACGCGTGCTGCTCAGGAACAGGAACACAGCGATGACGGGGTAGACTTACACGATCTATTTGAAGGAAGCTGACATCTGTTTTTATATAAACAACGTTTACATTTTTGTTCTTCTTCTTCTTCTGTTGTCTCATGGTACATTACCAGATTTAACTTTTGTTACATTGCATGCCCGTAGCCATAACTTTGCTTGGGGCGGTTCTTCCTACTATGCAAGGGACCAACGAGCGCCGAAGGCACGAGCTTCCAAGTGGGGTCCGGGGGCCTGCTCCCCCGTAAAATTTTGAAAATTGAACCTTCTGAAATGGCATTTCTAGCGTTTCTGAGAGAATTTCAAAGGGAAAATCAGAGACATATAGGATTCCAGTCCCACTGGTGATACAAATCAGTCCACCTATTAAAGAAAAATCTTGGACCTTTAGATAAAAAGTGGACCTTTTTGCTTGTGTGTGGGGTTCTTCTGAACCCCCCCTGGCTACGGGCATGCATTGTTACGTTTTGTTGAAGGTTCGGTCAACTTACCTGTACTGTACTTGTGACCACCTTTGTATATAAGCCACTGCCACTTTCTGTTGGTCACTTCGATTATTTACCGATCAACCTAAGCATAGTAAGGAATCTTGTCTACAATGTATCGTAGCCACCTATCTATTGCAACCATTTTCTTCATGAGTGGACAGTACAGTCAGGTTAGGTTGTACATGGGGGTTGCGAGGTTGCCATTTGATCAGACAATTCCTTGTTGCAAAGTTTGTGTTGTTCGTATAATCTACTCAAAGATTAATGATTATGTTTTACTTACACACTAAATAACAATATTTGTGTCTTTTTGGTTTTTTGTCACATTTATTCAAATTTCAAACATGTAACTCCAACAAAAATACAACACACTGAATAACCCAACATGCACTCATGTATACACAATCTAGGGTTATGGTTAGGGTTAGATGGTCACTTCTTGACCAATAGATACTGCCTTGCCACCGTAGGATCTGCTTGGAGATTAGCGCGTGGGCGTGTCACACGTTTTACAGGCCCGTAACATACAGAATGCAGGCTTGTGGATCAGGTTTCTACTTACGCCTTACAGATGCCTGTTAACATACAAATGAAAGGAAACAAAAAGATCAAAAGTCCTGAAATTCCTCTGTAGCCTGCTGTGGCTTCCCGTTCGCCAAGCAATATGGGTGTATCGTATCCAGAACCGTGCCTATCTAGTTCTATTCCTGAATAGGGTTAGGACCAGGCACGGATCTGGATACTAGTAGTTTCTACTCTCCAAGCAGAGGTTGGTGGGGAAAGATCGTTACCTTTTTATATGCCCCGTTTTTTTCTGTCGCTATCCCCACCGACAGAAAAAACGGGGCATGTACAAAAAGGTAACGATCTTTCCCCACCAACCTCTGCTTGGAGAGTTAGTAGTTTCCGCGTATTCAAGAAAGTAGATTTGCCCAGGCACAGTTCAGGATACGCGTGTGGACTACACAGAACTGTGCTGAGCATGGTCCTGGATAAAGCACGCGGTTCTGGATACAGAATGTGTGGCCTGTTGTGTTGAATATCCCGTTTGCATACCGATATGGGTGAAGGTACTGTTACTTTCAAGGGGAACGAACCAGAAACAAACGCTACTGACACTGAAATAAGTCAAATAAGTGGATCGTGTTTCAGGCACTAAACACACACGCTCCTTTGAAATGTCACTTTACACTTGTCTTACTATCTAAATATTCATGTCTTGTATGGTACGTATGGTAAATTAGAAAGAGGAACTGTTCTCATTTCATTTGAGACAAACGTAGATCCGTGTCTGAAACATTCAATATGCCTCAAAACAAGGCGTTTTTTGTCCTCCTGGCCTGCGTGGTAACGGATTGTGCTCTGGGAACGCTACCGTTGCCCGTGACTGTTCCAGAGAACGCTCACGCGGGGGAAACCGTCACCAGTGTTCGGCCGGAGAAAGGGGAAGGTGGGGAGGAAGTCAGGTGTGACATTGTAGCCGGAGACGAGAACGGGCGCTTCCGTGTGACCGACTGCGTGATCCGAGTGGCTCGTCCGTTGGATTACGGCGTCCAGCCGAGCTACAACCTCACGGTAAACGTCACCGGGTCTCCCGAAAGGCCCGAGCAGCTGTATGTTGATGTACAAGTCCGAGACGTGGAGGAATACCCGCCTGTTTACAACGGCACGTGCGAAATGCCGATTCGGAGTGGCCCGGGGAAGTCAGGCGATTTCTTGATCGATGTAAAATTGACAGCCGAGGGCATGATAGCGGGAATTGGAGAGATGTCCGTGTCAAACTACTTAAGCTTGCAACTTGATGATACTAACCTTGGCACTACGTACACCATCGACAACAGTGGTTGTCTGGTGTGGTTTACGTATGCCCCCTGGCATACTTATGACGTAGTTCTTTTTCATTCGATCTGGGATACCCAAGTACATTGCTTCCGCTGTTTAAATATTGCGGGATCGGTCTTACAAGCTCAAGTATTTCGGCGAAATTTTGACTTTATTCGAAGGTGTTATTCAGGACCTACACCTGTCATGTATGGTATTTTTACATTGGCCGGTTCAATCCAGCTTTCTTCAATTGAAAGGAATAAATTCTCATGCAAGGTGCCAGAAAACGTCTCTTATCTAATAGGTATAGATGCGAGCTCGAGACAGAAAACAATCCCTATTCGTGCAGAAGTTGAGGTCCAGCCAGTAGGATGCCCCCCGAACAGGTACGGGCTGTTCTGTGACCAGAACTGCACCTGTGAGAACGGCGCCCGCTGCCACGGGCTGAACGGGGCCTGCAAGTGTCAGCCTGGATGGCAAGGTGTCGTCTGCGACATACCTCACAGAACCGTGGTCATCATCGCGACCCCTGGCGACTCCCAACGGGTCTACATCACCGGCTCTGTAACTTTGAACTGCAGTGTTTTCCATCTGGCTGCCAAAAGGATGACGTGGACATTTCCTAATAAAACGGAAAAGTGGCTGCAGGGCGCTCACGAAGATCGTGTAAGGATCCACAACATCCAGTCCGAACACAACGGTACCTACACCTGTACTGTGTTAACGGAAGACGGAGCGGTCATTGACGCAAGTTACGAGCTTCAGGCCGTCGCCTGTCCTCCCGGTAAAACGGGTGAATCGTGCCGAGAGGAGTGCGTCTGTAGCCATGGTGGCAGCTGTGACCGGTGGGCCGGCTGTGTCTGTCCGCCGGGATGGACGGGAACCACGTGTCAGACCTCCTGCCCAGTGGGCACCTACGGACAGGGCTGCAGCAGCCGGTGCGGTTGTCAGCATGGCGCCGCCTGCGCCCCTACCGACGGGCGGTGTAACTGCACGGCGGGCTGGTTCGGCAGACACTGCAGCAGACCGTGCCTCGCAGGTCGGTACGGATGGAGATGTCGGCATGCCTGTGCCTGTAAGAACAACGCCACGTGTCACCACGTGGATGGATCCTGCACCTGCACGCCACCCTGGACCGGCAAGTGGTGTGACGTCATCGAAACGGATCCAGACACGTCCTCATTCCCGTTGTCGCTCCAGATTGCCCTACCCCTGACGCTGACTCTGCTAGTCGCCGCACTAGTACTGTTTACACTCTACAAATGGAACAGAGCTAGACATGCGGGACAAGAAGAGCGTCTAGAGGAGACCAGAGCTCTGCTGGAGCTGAGGAGTATGGAAGAAGACCTGGCACAGAGTTTGCAGCCCGGCTGGCTCAACCGGTGGGAGAGGAACGCTGCCGATCTGACTCAGGACGAACTGATCGGACTGGGCGCGTTTGCGCAGATCAGGAGAGGCCAGCTTCGCACGGCTGGCGCCGACGTCACGGTGGCGGTCAAGTCCGTCCGCGGGGAGGACAGGCGGTGCTACCGAGCCTTCTGCCGGGAAGTCGCCGCGCTGATAGCTGTGCACGAAAACCGACACGACCAAAATGGCGGACATCCCAACATCGTCAAGCTGTTGGGAATCGTGACCAAGTCCTCACCGAAATGTATTCTCCTGGAATTCGCTGCGAAAGGCGAACTTTCGATAATCCTAAAACAACAAGCTCGGCAGAACGGTCCTCTTGTCGGGTTTCTCCGCTATGCCGTCCAGATATCCCGTGCCCTGAGCGAGCTCCGACGTCTGCGTATCGCTCACGGTGACGTGGCCGCCCGAAACGTCCTGGTCAGCGGCGATGACGTGGCCAAACTTGCTGACTTCGGTCTGGCCCATGACGTCTACACCACGACTACCTACGTGTCCACAGTCCAGAGTGACGCGGACGAACTCCTGCCCCTGAAGTGGATGGCTCTGGAGTCGCTGGAGTCTGGCGAGTTCACGTGCGAGAGCGACACGTGGTCGTTCGGCGTGCTGCTGTGGGAGATCGCCGCCTTCGGGGAGGAGCCCAGCTACCAGCGCCAACTGAGTTGTCCCAAGTTGGTGGGGCTCCTGAGGCAGGGGGTCCGTCTGGAGAGGCCGCCCGGATGTCCGGAAAAGCTGTATGACGTCATGAAGTCGTGTTGGCTGGAGGACCCGTCGGCAAGGCCAGAGCCGGCAGAACTGGAGCAGAGACTGACAGAATGTCGCCACGATATGGACCCGCGTCTGGTCATGGAGAAGGAAACCGCAGTTTAGTCGATACTGTTCAGCAGTCATCACTAGTATCACATACATGTAATATGGCGGGATGTTTATATTACCATAATAGCGCGTATCTCTGAATTGTGGTTAACAGTCCAGCAGTTCGCCTGTTCAAACTAAAATTATTTATCAGAGATGTTTTTTATATAAATGCATAGACATCAGGAACCTCTTTGTCTCTCTCTCTCTCTCTCTCTCTCTCTCTCTCTCTCTGCGCGCGCTTGGAACAATGCGTCAGGTCCAACCTTTTGTTACACAATCTGCACTGGTCACCTTTTATAACACCATATTTTTACCGCATTTAACCTATGCCTGTACTGTCTGGGATGGTGCCATTTCTGTACAATATGATAAGATGCAAAGAATGCAGAACCGAGTGGGCAAATTGATCTTAAAAGCCCCGTATAGAACACCATCACAGGATGTCCTTTCTCTTCTTGGGTGGAAGTCTGTGAAAACCATACATCGGCAACACAAAGCCATGCTGGTGTATAGGGGCTTGGACAACTCTTTACATCCACATATGCGAGGGGTTTTCATCCGGTACAGAGATGAAGCCACCAGATCCAACAGGCAGAGCACATCAGACAACCTTATCATACCGAGGCCCCAACTTGAGGTGTATAGGCGGTCACTGAGGTACTCGGGGGCGACTATGTGGAACTCCTTACCACCACAAGTTCGAACGGCCCAGTCATTGGGAACTTTTAGGAATGTGATAAGGCACTTGGACTGAAAATGGACTGATGATTTACTATTTATTTGATTATAACTTTTTGTTTGTTTGTAATCCGTGACCCCGCCCTCACCCTCGACCTTGTTGAAAAGCGGTCTTATGTTGTACCGAACAAGCTTTCGAGTTTAAATAAAGGCTTACTACTACTACTACTACTACTACTCTATCTCTCTCTCATTTTCTCTCTCTCTCTCTCTCTCTCTCTCTCTCTCTCTCTTTCTCTCTCTCTCTCTCTCTCTCTCTCTGGAGATTTTCACCAGTGTTTTTCAAGTCCAGCTACAAAAAAATACTGTAACGTAAAGGGGTGTAAAATATCACATTTTAGAGTAGAAGATGAAATGTTCCTTAATCTAGTTTAGCTTACAAAAGATTTTTATGGACAAGCTTACAGCATTTATGGCCTTCCGCTACGTGCATTTAACGACATTTATACATATACTGTATTTGCATTACTCCCTTGTAAACCTGGTTTTGGGACGTGGGTGATCGGTAGTAGGTATTTGGACTATGTTAACGTTTTTTATTCGTGGGTTTGGTGTTTCCTAGCGTTCAGGAGAACTAGGAATTGTGATGTAATTTACTGCATGAACCTTGGCCTAACAAAGAAACGGATTATATGTCCCCATAGAGGCACCCCCTGAAACCTACCTAAACTGTATTCTGAGTGGCCACGACTTGATCGCTAGTGATTTGCTTACAAAAAAAGGTACTGACACTTAAGTAAGGGGATTGTGTTTCAGGAACTGAAGACACGCTCCTTTGTATTGTTGAGAACTTGATACTCGCCTTATTATCTAACTGTTCAAACGTAAATCTAGAAAACAGGAACATGTTCAAAAGAGGAACTGTACACGTGCTGTAAAGTGTAAAGACACTCATCCATTCAACATAGACCTCCTGTGGTATCCCGTTCGCAAAGCAATATGGGTGTATCCTATCCAGAACCGTGCCTATCAGTTCTATGCCTGAATGGGTTACTAGTAATTTTAGGATCAGGCACGGTTCTGGATAGTCTCCGCGTATTCAAGAACGCAGATTTGCCGAAGGCACAGTTCAGGATACGCGCATGAACTGTGACTGAGCATATTTCTGAATAAAGCACGGTTCTGGATACAACATTTGTAGCCTGTTGTGTTTGCATACCGATATGGGTGAAGGTACTTTTACTTTCGGGAGCAACGAACCAGAAACAAACGCTACTGACACTAAAATAAGGGGATTCAGGAACTAAACACACACGCTCCTTTGTAATGTAACTTCACACTTGTCTTACTATCTAAATATTCATGTCTTGTATGGTACGTATGGTAAATTAGAAAGAGGAACTGTTCTAAAGAGGAACTGTAAAATGTGTAAAACACTTTCATTTCATTTCATTTGAGACTAACCTAGATCCGTGTCTAAAACATTCAGCATGCCTCAAAACACGGCGTTTTTGGTCCTTGTGGCCTGCTTAGTAACGGATTGTGCTCTGGAAACGCTACAGATGTCCGTGACTGTTCCAGAGAACGCTCACGCGGGGGAAACCGTCACCAGTGTTCGGCCGAGCAAAGGGGAAGGTGGGGAGGAAGTCAGGTGTAACATTGTAGCCGGAGACGAGAACGGGCGCTTCCGTGTGACCGACTGCGTGATCCGAGTGGCTCGTCCGTTGGATTACGGCGTCCAGCCGAGCTACAACCTCACGGTAAACGTCACCGGGTCTCCCAAAAGGTCCGAGCACCTGTATGTTGATGTACAAGTCCGAGACGTGGAGGGATATCCGCCTGTTTACAACGGCACGTGCGAAATGCCAATTCGGAGTGGCCCGGGGAAGTCAGGCGATCTTGCCTTCGCTGTAAAATCAACAGGTGAGTTCATGTCTGAGGGAGCTGGAGTGACTCGTTTATCCAGCTATATCCTTTACCGTATCAAGCCTTTGAATCCACCATCCTCATTCTCCGTGTATCACGTTACCCTGAAGAGTGATTGTCTGGTACAGGTGACATGGGCCCCAGGCCACCCCGCAGACGTCAGAACCCTTGAGAGCCTCTTTTTTGGAAACGTAACGTGCCTCTATTGCTACGATCCATCAGACAACGCGTCCATTTTCGACTTGGCGCTTTTCAACGGCTGGAGGAGTGAAACCAGGTGTATTACCAGAATGTTGTATTACCTGTAAGAGAGCGTGTCCCTGAAATGTTACTGATAGTTAGTTAGTCGGCCTGTTTAAACAATAACTGAAGTTGTTAATTTGAAATCAATGCCAGGCATGGACTCAAGGATTCTATATACATGTATTACGTTATTAGGCCGGACGATAATTGCATGTACAGTGGCAAGGAAATTAAAGTTAAGCAATGAAAAACGTATGTAGAATGAATGAACATGATTAACGTAAATTATATAGAATGTAGCATTCCAGTGTTTTATACTCGATGTTTTACATCCTCTAGACCACATATGGTCTCACGTGCATTTAGCCCATCTTGGCATGAATATGCATGGCATAAAGATAACATAGCTGTAATATATACTGTAATGTAATTTTTACATTCACCGTCGTAAAACTTGGGGTTGGGCCATGGGCGATCTGTAATACTAGTAGGTGTTTGGATTATGTTAATGCTTTGGTTTTATATGTGTTTCTAATTGTTCAAGAGAACTAGGAATTGTAATGTAATTTAGTGTATGATTGGGCCTTAATCTAACAAAGAAACAGTCTAGTGTTTCAGTCCCTCTAGAGACATCCCCTGTAACTAAACTAAACTGTGTATTAAATGACCACAACTTATAACCAAAAGAGTTTTGCTTAAAAAAAAACAACAGTTTACTATGTTATTGTGAAGTCTGCTGATATTATCTCTAATGTTATGTAGAGAGGTACATTGTGAAAAACACACCCAGACTGTCTACAACCATGACCACAGCTGATTTATTACTAAAGCAGGATAGGACCACCGTTCGTTTCTGAATACTTAAATTATCTTTGTCAAGAGACTAGTATACTCGACTGCCAAAATGTTGCCAAGCATTATACAAATGGATAGAAGTCAAGTAGACAAGTATCAAAATACTGACCTTTTGACCTTTATCACCCCTATGATGTTTTTGATATGCAAAATGTTAAAACCTACTTGAATAATATGCGGAAAATTGCTAAATATGACACCTTTATACAAAAAAGTACCTTATATACATTTTTAGCTTCTAAGGATTACACATATTTAACTACAAAGTCACGATGTCAAAATGGTTTTGGAAATGATATTCTCCTATACAAAACACAGATTCAAAGTTAGCAACTACAAACAATTGTCAGGAGCCAATGGGCATAATTTGTACTTATACAATGATATAAAAACACTTCACTACTCTAGATATTTCCGGTTATTCAACATGTCGAAGAAAAAAAGTCAAGAAACTGGTTTAAGAACAAGTGCGGTCTCTAAATTTGTCCTGTCTGATATTCGCTAAGCTTTCTTTTCTCCGCTATACTGCTTTGCATTGCCATTTTACACCATAGTTTCCTGCTCGATCTCCATGACCAGACGCGGGTCCATATCGTGGCGACATTCTGTCAGTCTCTGCTCCAGTTCTGCCGGCTCTGGCCTTGCCGACGGGTCCTCCAGCCAACACGACTTCATGACGTCATACAGCTTTTCCGGACATCCGGGCGGCCTCTCCAGACGGACCCCCTGCCTCAGGAGCCCCACCAACTTGGGACAACTCAGTTGGCGCTGGTAGCTGGGCTCCTCCCCGAAGGCGGCGATCTCCCACAGCAGCACGCCGAACGACCACGTGTCGCTCTCGCACGTGAACTCGCCAGACTCCAGCGACTCCAGAGCCATCCACTTCAGGGGCAGGAGTTCGTCCGCGTCACTCTGGACTGTGGACACGTAGGTAGTCGTGGTGTAGACGTCATGGGCCAGACCGAAGTCAGCAAGTTTGGCCACGTCATCGCCGCTGACCAGGACGTTTCGGGCGGCCACGTCACCGTGAGCGATACGCAGACGTCGGAGCTCGCTCAGGGCACGGGATATCTGGACGGCATAGCGGAGAAACACGACAAGAGGACCGTTCTGCCGAGCTTGTTGTTTTAGGATTATCGAAAGTTCGCCTTTCGCAGCGAATTCCAGGAGAATACATTTCGGTGAGGACTTGGTCACGATTCCCAACAGCTTGACGATGTTGGGATGTCCGCCATTTTGGTCGTGTCGGTTTTCGTGCACAGCTATCAGCGCGGCGACTTCCCGGCAGAAGGCTCGGTAGCACCGCCTGTCCTCCCCGCGGACGGACTTGACCGCCACCGTGACGTCGGCGCCAGCCGTGCGAAGCTGGCCTCTCCTGATCTGCGCAAACGCACCCAGTCCCACCAGTTCGTCCTGAGCAAGATCGGCAGCGTTCCTCTCCCACCGGTTGAGCCAGCCGGGCTGCAAACTCTGTGCCAGGTCCTCTTCCATACTCCTCAGCTCCAGCAGAGCTCTGGTCTCCTCTAGACGCTCTTCTTGTCCCGCATGTCTAGCTCTATTTCGTTTGTAGAATGTAAACAGTACTAGTGCGGCGACTAGCAGAGTCAGTGTCAGGGGTAGGGCAATCTGGATCGACAACGGGAATGAGGACGTGTTCGGATCCCTTTCGATGATGTTGCACAACTTGCCGGTCCATGGCGGCGCGCATACGCAGGTTCCATCCACGTGGTCACACATGGCGTTGTTCTTACAGGCACAGGCATGCCGACATCTCCATCCGTACCGACCTGCGAGGCACGGTCTGCTGCAGTGTCTGCCGAACCAGCCCGCCGTGCAGTTACACCGCCCGTCGGTAGGGGCGCAGGTGGCGCCATGCTGACAACCGCACCGGCTGCTGCAGCCCTGTCCGTAGGTGCCCACTGGGCAGGAGGTCTGACACGTGGTTCCCGTCCATCCCGGCGGACAGACACAGCCGGCCCACCGGTCACAGCTGCCACCATGGCTACAGACGCACTCCTCTCGGCACGATTCACCCGTTTTACCGGGAGGACAGGCGACGGCCTGAAGCTCGTAACTTGCGTTAATGACCGCCCCGTCTTCCGTTAACACAGTACAGGTGTAGGTACCGTTGTGTTCAGACTGGATGTTGTGGATCCTTACACGATCTTCGTGAGCGCCCTGCAGCCACTTTTCCGTTTTATTAGGAAATGTCCACGTCATCCTTTCGGTAGCCAGATGGAAAACACTGCAGTTCAGAGATACAGAGCCGGTGATGTAAATATGTCGGTAGTCGCCAGGGGTCGCGATGATGACCACGGTTTTGTGAGGTATGTCGCAGACGACACCTTGCCACCCAGGCTGACACTTGCAGGCCCCGTTCAGCCCGTGGCAGCGGGCGCCGTTCTCACAGGTGCAGGTCTGGTCACACAACACGCCGTACCTGTTCGGGGGACATCCGACCGGGTGGACCTCAAATTCCAAAAGGTTTACATCAAAACGTGTCGCATCTCTGCTGGCGAGTACGGACATTTTATCAGGTAGTTCGCACGTTAAACGTCGGACTTTTCTTGAAGTTACAGGGAATAAAGCGACAAGTACATAGTGCTTTTTTATGTCAGGTGTAGGCAGATAGGTCTGATCTAGAGTACTACACCTGGTATGAGTCCTTTTGCCGCTGAAAATTGCCACTTCGCCAATAGACGCGTTGTCTGATTGACCGTAGCAATAGAGGCACATTACGTTTCCAGAAAAGAGGCTCTCAAGGGTTCTGACCTCTGCGGGGTGGCCTGGGGCCCATGTCACCTGTACCAGACAATCACTCTTCAGGGTAACGTGATACACGGAGAATGAAAATGATCGATTGAAAGGCTTGATACGGTAAATGATATAGCTGGAGAAACGAGTCACTCCAGCTGCCTCAGCCATAAACTCGCTTGTTAATTTTACAGCGAAGGCAAGATCGCTTGACTTCCCTGGGCCACTCCGAATCGGCATTTCGCACGTGCCGTTGTAAACAGGCGGATATCCCTCCACGTCTCGGACTTGTACATCAACATACAGCTGCTCGGGCCTTTCGGGAGACCCAGTAACGTTTACCGTGAGGTTGTAGCTCGGCTGGACGCCGTAATCCAACGGACGAGCCACTCGGATCACGCAGTCGGTCACACGGAAGCGCCCGTTCTCGTCTCCGGCTACAATGTTACACCTGACTTCCTCCCCACCTTCCCCTTTGCTCGGCCGAACGTTGGTGACGGTCTCTCCCACATGAGCGTTCTCTGGAACAGTCACGGGCAACGGTAGCGTTCCCAGAGCACAATCTGCTACCAAGCAGGCCAGGAGGACAAAAAACGCCGTCTTGTTGTCCATGTTGAATGTCTTAGGCTCGTATGAATCGGACGGATCTAGCCCGGGGCTGTTTCTGATAAGTTAAAGTCCTCTCTCAACAAACCGGTTTGTAGCCACGTCACGTAATGGCATGTTCCGTATCTTACTGCCTTAGGGGATAGAAAAGGAACCGTGGGTCGTCAATGGCTGCCCAATCTTGACCGACATTTCTACAATTTAAACGGCCGGAAAATGAACTGGCGGAGAATGTTTTTAAAGGAGACGGCAAACCTTACCAAAAAACATTACGTGACTTCAACAATTCTCACTGACCCCACGTTTAGTTGTCATTTTGTTTTAATCGCATTATTTGGTTTGCAAGAGATTCCGGTTAACAAAACAGATGTAGACAGTTAATTGTTTCCTGGTCATTTGTTCCTCTTTCTTGCTTAAGTCTTCATTACGTTTATTTACTCTAAAACTCTATTTAATTTTATAAAAACAACTACACAAATATCATGCAAAAAATTAATATTACATTATCTGTAGAAAAACGTATTCCATATAGAGTAAGAATTACAAATATGTAACTATAGAGTCATAATACCAGATTGGTATACTTATTATTAGGAAATGATATTTTCCCCCTAAAAAAATAAACTTCAAAGTAAGCAACTACGAACAACTGTCTGGAGCAATGTGCATTTTTTTGCTCCTATATACAAATAAACACCTAAATTCTCTGGACATATCCGGATATTCAATTCAACGTGTCACAAAAACGTCACGAAATTAGATCCACATGTTGTGTTTAAAAATTAAGTGTTAGTTTTCGATTTGTCCAGATATAAAATTCCTTTTGCCAGTGGGACTGCCCTACTATCAGCCACATATAAGAGACACGCCTCCTGATGTTAGACAGAAACCTGCCATATTATGTAACACTAGTACTGCTGAACAGTATCAACTAAACTGCGGTTTCCTTCTCCATGACCAGACGCGGGTCCATATCGTGGCGACATTCTGTCAGTCTCTGCTCCAGTTCTGCCGGCTCTGGCCTTGCCGACGGGTCCTCCAGCCAACACGACTTCATGACGTCATACAGCTTTTCCGGACATCCGGGCGGCCTCTCCAGACGGACCCCCTGCCTCAGGAGCCCCACCAACTTGGGACAACTCAGTTGGCGCTGGTAGCTGGGCTCCTCCCCGAGGGCGGCGATCTCCCACAGCAGCACGCCGAACGACCACGTGTCGCTCTCGCACGTGAACTCGCCAGACTCCAGCGACTCCAGAGCCATCCACTTCAGGGGCAGGAGTTCGTCCGCGTCACTCTGGGCTGTGGACACGTAGGTAGTCGTGGTGTAGACGTCATGGGCCAGACCGAAGTCAGCAAGTTTGGCCACGTCATCGCCGCTGACCAGGACGTTTCGGGCGGCCACGTCACCGTGAGCGATACGCAGACGTCGGAGCTCGCTCAGGGCACGGGATATCTGGACGGCATAGCGGAGAAACCCGACAAGAGGACCGTTCTGCCGAGCTTGTTGTTTTAGGATTATCGAAAGTTCGCCTTTGGCAGCGAATTCCAGGAGAATACACTTCGGGGAGGACTTAGTCACGACTCCCAACAGCTTAACGATGTTGGGATGCCCGCCATTTCGGTCGTGGCGGTTTTCGTGCACAGCTATCAGCGCGGCGACTTCCCGGCAGAAGGCTCGGTAGCACCGCCTGTCCTCCCCGCGGACGGACTTGACCGCCACCGTGACGTCGGCGCCAGCCGTGCGAAGCTGGCCTCTCCTGATCTGTGCAAACGCGCCCAGTCCGATCAGTTCGTCCTGAGTCAGATCGTCAGCGTTCCTCTCCCACCGGTTGAGCCAGCCGGGCTGCAAACTCTGTGCCAGGTCTTCTTCCATACTCCTCAGCTCCAGCAGAGCTCTGGTCTCCTCTAGACGCTCTTCTTGTCCCGCATGTCTAGCCCTGTTCCGTTTGTAGAGTGTAAACAGTACTAGTGCGGCGACTAGCAGAGTCAGTGTCAGGGGTAGGGCAATCTGGAGCGACAACGGGAATGTGGGCGGTTCGATGACGTCACACCACTTGCCAGTCCAGGGCGGCGCGCATGCGCAGGTTCCGTCCACGTGGTGACACTTGGCGTTGTTCTTACAGGCACAGGCATACCGACATCTCCATCCGTACCGACCTGCGAGGCACGGTCTGCTGCAGTGTCTGCCGAACCAGCCCGCCGTGCAGTTACACCGCCCGTCGGTAGGGGCGCATTTTGCGCCATGCTGACAACCGCACCGGCTGCTGCAGCCCTGTCCGTAGGTGCCCACTGGGCAGGAGGTCTGACACGTGGTTCTCGTCCATCCCGGCGGACAGACACAGCCGGCCCACCGGTCACAGCTGCCACCATGGCTACAGACGCACTCCTCTCGGCACGATTCTCCCGTTTTACCGGGAGGACAGGCGACGGCCTGAAGCTCGTAACTTGCGTTAATGACCGCCCCGTCTTCCGTTAACACAGTACAGGTGTAGGTACCGTTGTGTTCGGACTGGATGTTGTGGATCCTTACAGGATCTTCGTGAGCGCCCTGCAGCCACTTTTTCGTTTTATTAGGAAATGTCCACGTCATCCTTTTGGCAGCCAGATGGAAAACACTGCAGTTCAGAGTTACAGAGCCGGTGATGTAGACCCGTTGGGAGTCGCCAGGGGTCGCGATGATGACCACGGTTCTGTGAGGTATGTCGCAGACGGCACCTTGCCATCCAGTCTGACACTTGCAGGCCCCGTTCAGCCCGTGGCAGCGGGCGCCGTTCTCACAGGTGCAGTTCTGGTCACAGAACAGCCCGTACCTGTTCGGGGGACATCCTACTGGCTGGACCTCAAATTCTACACGAATAGAGAGGTTTTCTAGCACCTGGCATGAGAATTTATTCCTTTCAATTGAAGAAAGCTGGATTAAACCGGCCAATGTAAAAATACTATACACGACAGGTGTAGGCCCCGAGTAACACCTAATAAAGTCAAAATTTCGCCGAAATACTTGAACTTGTAAGACCGATCCCGCAATATTTAAACAGCGTAAGCAATGTACTTGGGCATCCCACATCGACTGAAAAAGATCTACGTCATAAGTATGCCAGGGGACATACGTAAACCACACCAGACAACCACTGTTGTCGATGGTGTACGTATAGCCAAGGTCAGTATTATTAAGTAGCAAGTATGTTGACAAGGATATCTCTCCAAGTCCCACTAGCATGCCCTCGGCTTCCAATTTAACATCGATCAAGAAATCGCCTGACTTCCCCGGGCCACTCCGAATCGGCATTTCGCACGTGTTGTTGTAAACAGGCGGGTATCCCTCCACGTCTCGGACTTGTACATTAACATACAGCTGCTCGGACCTTTCGGTAGACCCGGTAACGTTTACCGTGAGGTTGTAGCTCGGCTGGACGCCGTAATCCAACGGACGAGCCACTCGGATCACGCAGTCGGTCACACGGAAGCGCCCGTTCTCGTCTCCGGCTACAATGTCACACCTGACTTCTTCCGTACCTTCCCCTTTCTCCGGCCGAACGCTGGTGACGGTCTCCCCCGCGTGAGCGTTCTCTGGAACAGTCGCGGACAACTGTAGCGTTCCCAGAGCACAATCTGTTACCAAGCAGGCCAGGAGGACCAAAAACGCCGTCGTGTTACCCATGTTCAATGTTCTAGGCTCGTTTGGACGGGGACATTCATGACAAGTTCAAGTCCAAACAAATTGGTTTGCAGCAGCCGAAATATGAACCTTTTGGGGAAAACACCACGTGACGAGATAGGCATGCCTTGTTTGTAACTGCCTGAGGGGATTAGAAAAGAACAGTGAGGTCGCAATGGCTGCCATAAGAAACGGCATTTCTACAACTCAAACGGTCAGAGAAGAAACTTGGGAATACTGATTCTTACAAATAGACGCGTCGACGAAAAACCTTAACAAGAATTTTACGTTACTGTATTGATTGTTACTTACACCACGTTTAGTTTCCAGCGATTTTGGTTGGTAGCGACTGTGGGAGCTGACGTAAACATACCAGGATCATGTACCCACGCTACGCCTTTCTAGTTCTATGCCTGAATGGGTTAGGGTTAAGGTCAGGCGCGTTTCTGGATAGTCTCCGTGTATCCAAGAACATAGATTTGCCCCAGGCACGGTTCTGGATACGCGTGGACTATCCAGAACCGTGCATGAGCAATGAGTATCCAGAACCGTGCATGAGCAAGGTTCTGAATAAAGCAGGGTTCTGGATATAACAGAGGCTATGTACAGTATTTACATGTTCACTAGATATAATGGTTCACGAAATCAGCTATTCACATTTCTAGAATCAAGTACAACAGATTTCAAAAGACTCAATGTTAGAGACAGATTTGAATATATCTTTACATGCAATAACTCCTACAATGTAAAAAATAGGCAAATATATAAATATATATGCGGCTCGCCTCCTGGCGTCGGGTAACGATATTATTAGCCTCCTTTTACACTCTGAGGCGTTTCCGACAAGCGAGTTCTGGCGCCGATACTGTCAGTTGGTCCGTAGACCTAATCTCCAAGCAGATTCGGTGGGGCAGGGGGACTTTATATTGGCCTCCTGTATCCATTGGCCGCCTGTATCCAACGTTCGGCGAACGTTGGATACAGGCGGCCAATGGATACAGGAGGCCAATATAAAGTCCCCCTGCCCCACCGAATCTGCTTGGAGATTAGTATTTTAGATCTCTGTACATTATGTTGCTGTCTCTGTCTCGTGTATTTATGTCTATGGGCTTCGCCTGAATTAAACAATAAATAGATAAATAAAAGATTGCTTTGTTATTAGAAAATATATACTGAAACTTCTGATTAGCCACACTCGATTGTTACACTATATTAGGTTTTATTCTATACTTTTCTGTACTTTATCCAATATATAGTTGTGCCATAAATTGTCTGCATGTCAGTCCTACAATCACGACATTCATCATATCTTCTCCGAAAGACATACATATACTATAGAGTTAATTAGACTAAGTGTACTTGTGACGACACGGAAGCCTCCTGGTGGAATAGGCAGTCATCAAACCTGAACATGGATTTGGGTCAAATATCACCCCAATGTGTACGGGACAGGTATAAACCAATGAATCAACTTTGGCAAACAAGATTTTGGGTTGAAAGGCACCAAACTGAAATTACTTTCCTTGTCTTTTAAATGACTAGGCACGGGAGGAACTAAGGTGCTAAGGTAAGGTGTTTTGGGTATCAAGACGCTCCACCTAGCCTGTTCAACGGTTCAGTCAAGCGCAAAGGTGAAAAGCCATTGTTCTGGAGACCGTTCCATGTGATTGACAAAGGAGTCTAACCCCGCTTTCCCATTGCAAGTTTTTGAGGAGCGTTGTTAAGATGCCGAAAACTCCAGAGTCCACATGACTCGGATTGAATCGTCAGGACAGAAGGAAAAGAATGAAAAAAAATTGCCTCCACCCTTAACATTGAAATTGGAATAGGCCAAAGTGTCAACAAGAACGACTCCTACTGCGTCCCGTCCTTTGTACTTTGTACCTTTGTACTTTGTTGGTGGCGTGTCGTTCCGAGGCAGGTCTTGTTTCTTCAAAGCAGGTGCGGAGGGAAACTACAGGGGCAAGTGACAAAAGTAAGTCAGTCTTTACTCTTTTATTAATTTTTTAGTTTTTGTTGGATATCCGTCAGTTGAAAACGGTCAGAACACAGGGCTGATTTTGGAATCGCGATGTGAACATGAATCGTTTTGGACCCAGAATGTTCCCTATCGCCCGAGGGTTGCGGTCCGACGTTTTTGACGCTGTTAGTCCAATATTCAATTTTGGACCATTCTTTGCACATTTAACAACAACGTAGTAACAAGAGTCACTCAAAAAATCCCTTTGGGTATCGAGACGCTTCAGCTCTTTAACGGGTCAGTCAAACGCAAAATTAAAAGTGAAAGCTGGGCATTTAACATTGTTCTGATGACTAGTCCATGTGATTGACACAGGAGTTTAACAAAGCTTTACCTCACGTTTTTGAGCTTTGCTAAAATGCTGAAAATGCAGAGTGAATGTGATTCTGATTTTATCGTAAAAAAACAAAGAAACTGAATTAAGTATGAAGTTTGAGACCGCGCGATGTGAGCATGACGCGTTCTTGACCCCGACTGTTCTCTATCGCCTGCCTAGTTCTATGCCTGCCTAGTTCTATGCCTGTCTAGTTCTATACCTGTCTAGTTCTATGCCTGTCTAGTGCTATACCTGAACGGGTTAGGGCTCAGATCAGGCACGGTTCTAGAGAGTCTCCGCGTATCCAAGAAAGTAGATTTGTCCCAGGCAAGGTTCTGGATCCGTCACTATCCAGAACCGTGCCTGACCAGGGTTTTGGATAATGCACGTTTCTGGAAACAGCTAGGGACTTCATGTGGCTCCGGAGACCAAATCGGATCCACAGTCGATGGTCCGTTGTCATGCCTACTGAGCAACGATAAGGTGCTACCTACTCAATAAATCTTCCGCAAGTGTCATGTGCAACATACTATCGCTTTTCAAATCTGTAGTCCCTTGGAGTAATAATCATGCAAATGTACTTTAGACAAGACTGTCTTCAACCATTCATCCATGGTTGGAATATCGACATACAAACAATGAACTCGCCAAGGCAAACATCCATTTGTAGTTAACCGTTAGGTCAATATTATGCCGTCTCTTGGAAACTCGTACATTTAATATAGGGAATGTATCTGCTGTAACCTGGTAACTGACACCACGTTTGTCACCAGCAAAATGGGGTGTCTGGATCTGTGTTTTTTTTTTACTCCTTGGATGAATAACTATGTAATCCAACCTAGACTTAGAACAACGCCCAACTCCAAAGGCGCGGTATGCATGACTGCACACAACACCCGTACCGGGCACTTCAAAATGGATTGCTGACAGCACGTCGGCAGAACGTACTGCGCCTACGCAAAACCCTGCTTTTTCACGTTTTTCGTTGGATGTTTGGTCAACGTTGCATCAAAATTTGCCTGTTGCAGATGATATCTTTTCCTATACAACATCGGAAAACTACAGACAGGCTGTCAACCTTATATGCCCTAATACAACCTTGTATGAGACGTTCTGCCAAAGTGCTATGCACAATACATTACGGGTTTCGCGCAGGTGCAGTACGTTCTGTCGACGTGCTATTGCTGACAATCTGTAAAAAGCCAGAAGCGTACATTCATTATTACTTGGAATCAATGGCTGCCTTCTCTAGTCCAAATAGCTGCTAGCCGAGCGCCCAAAACAAGTAACTGACTTTCTCCTGCTACAGGGTACACGCAATGGCACACTCAGACAAGCTGTTCGCACTCGGACTGCTAGGAGTCGCCGCTGCACTGGTTTGTACATGTGCTTGATGTTGAATTAAATAGAGAATAGCACATCATTTTCTGCGTTAGTGCAACTTGGACTGAGGACAATGATATGAGATACGGACCACAAATTCCTATATTTCATCATTATAATCAACATCATTATTATCATTATTGTACACATTCTCTAAAAAAAATGGGAATACCGGAAGACCGAATTCTACAGTATACGCACTGATAGTATCGTCATGCGACGACGGTGCATGCGACACATGCTTGTCTGCACATTAAAAAACCAAACTCACTTATCAATATGAGCCTGAGATGCTTGGTTGAACACACGGTGGCTAAGTAAACGTTAAAATCCCTTTTACTTTTACATTTGGGCTGCAGGTATGGTTGCCACGAGCCTCACCCTCCGAGGTAGGTGGAGAGGATGTCATTGACAGCGAAGAGGATGATCTTGCTGATACCAACTTCGTGTACCAGTCAAGAACACTGAAAGCCGCCAAGGACAAATCAAGTGAGACCATAGAGTCCAGCCTGCTTGATGGTGAGTCATCCTTTGATAAGAAGGCCCACAACGACATTGCCATACCGCTCTTCCACAGCCCTTCCACACCGCGTTTCCAAGGGCTATACCTTCCATACCGCTCTTCCGCGGCCCTTCCACACCGCGCTTCCAATGCTATACCTTCCATACCGCTCTTCCGCGGCCCTTCCACACCGCGCTTCCAATGCTATACCTTCCATAGAGCTCTTCCGCGTCCCTTCCACACCTCGCTTCCAATGGCTATACCTACCATACCGCTCTTCCGCGGCCCTTCCACACACTTGCAATTTGTAGGAAAGCTACAAATTTAGATTCTACTACAACCTGCCCTGGTAGCAATGCTTGAAGTATGGACGCCTTTCACCAGATTCTGGTGTTTTATCATTAAGTTGCTGTTTTTATTATTGCAGACCCAGTTGGAGAGGCACCTGTCAAAGACTGTTTGAACAGGTGCTCCCGCAACATCCGTAGCAACTGTCCGGAGTTTTTTGCTGGGGCTCCATGGCCACCCAGCAGCTATGGAGACTCCTCTGCTGATGCTTCTCGTGCGTGCCGGATCTGCCAGACACAAGAGGACGGAGATGCCGTCTTTTTTGCCACGCTGTATAACCCATATTACCGCATTCCCGAGTACACGGCAACAGCTATAACAAGAAACCCAAAAGCTAAAGCCAACAAACGGGACGACTCCCTGTGGAAACGCATTCAGCTAGGTAAGACAACAGTCCTTGCTACAGCCTATAATACTCAGTGCCTCCAGGACTCATTTTTCCTGGCCAATACTTGTAAAAGACAAAGCAACTGTTCCTATTATTAGTATGTGGCACCAGGTGCACATAATGCAGATGATCTCATTATCTCAACAGCCAATCAGCAACCACACCTGCAATCAGAGCCACACCTGCAAATACCAGGCTTCTGGCATCCATGCCAATTATGTCAACAGCCAATCAGCAAGGAGGACACACACACGTCCTGCCATGCAATTTGAATGTTGTATGCCTATTGGCTCTTGTTCTGCATTCCATGCTGCTTAAGCCCTGTTTAGGCCCCGTTCAAACGAAGCCGGTGAAGGCGCATTCAATGTGGTTTGGCCGGATTCTGGATTCATGTGGCTCCATCTGAACGCTCCGAATCGCATTGAATGCGCATCGATCCCAATCCACATCTGGAGGCGGATTCAAACCGAATTGACTGGATCGCGAATTGCGTCTGAACGCGCCGATGCGCATTCATCAGGTTTACTTTGCATATCAACCCGGTCATTGACCTCGGGGTCCGCAAATAACAAGTGGCGGCGTAGGCAACGAATTCTTACAAGGGCCACCCGTAGCCTGCGTCTCCTTCGTACTCCTCTGAGCCGGTTGCAAGCGATTATCCATAAAAAAACAGGACAACTTCTAGGGCAGGATGCACTTTCACCCCTAACCTCTAATATTGAGAAAACGCCACCTTGTGTGTTTTCATCAAATAACAATGAATGTGGCTTAGGCGAATTGTTCTCGGGCACGGTTTGGAAGGAACGTGTGGCACGTGGACCAGATGTGAGGAATGTGGCTTGGCCGAATCGAGCTCAATGCGCATTCGTATGAACGGGGCCTTAGACGAAAACGCCTGAACCGCGATTCGGGTAAATCGCATTCCTCACATCACACATCTGGTCCGCGTGCCACACGTTCCTTTTAAACCGTGCCCGAGCACGATTCGCCCAAACTACATTCATTGTTGTTTGATGAAAACACAAAAGGTAGCGTGTTATCAATGTCAGAGGTCTAAAACCATATAATAATAATAATAATGATAATAATAATATATCATTGTTACATTTTCGCATGAACAGGGATGTGTTCTGATGAATACATAAATGAGTTTCCGAAGAGCACCAAGAAAGCGGGAGTCAGAAAAATTACAGGAAGGGATAGCAGCGACGTAATGACAAAGCTTGAGAAGGTGTGTGGAGACTGCCAAGCTTTGTATGAAGACCTTAAGGAGAGTAACCTCGATAAGGGACACATCAACCCCAACAAGATCAATGACAAGGACCAGTACGCTCAAGACGCCACTTTCAGCATGGTCAATATGGCTCCTCAAGTAAGGCTAAACTCCGACATTTTTGTAGAAAAGTCTCTGGCTAAGTCTAGTTTACTAGCTTTCTGGTCTGTAAAGCCAATTGTTTTCATTGGCTATTACCGCTCCTTGATCCGATGATTTTATTGGTCTGTACATGTGTTACGATTAGGAAGGGATGCAGTTTTTGCATTATCATTGGTATCTAAATTGAATTTTTCTATTGGAGGTCGTCAGTGTTTATCTACTAATTTTCAGTGCAATGTTTTTGTCGTAGACTCGTTGGGCCTAAAATATTTTTGTATCACACAGGATATGAACTTCAACCGTGGTAGGTGGGCAGAGATTGAGAGTCAGATCGTAGACAAGGCCGAAGAGATTTTCGAAAAAGCAAAGGACAACAAGATCCTCTACGTCATCACAGGGACGAAGACCGCCAATACCTTATTCCGCGACGTCCTTGATTACATAAACGTGGAAAAGTTCATTCCGCTGCTGTTTGAACCCGATGATTGGGTAAAGGGTCGCGTTCTCTTTCCCAGGTACTTCTGGATGGCCGTGTGCTACACTGGGGACAAAAAATCGGGGTTGAAGGCATTCGGATACGGCTACTATGGACTTAACCGCGACAATGTAAAGGAGGACATAAAAAAGCTGAGTATGCCTGAATTCAACGACTGGCTCTATGATGGCCTTTTCGGGTACGGGAAACACATTTTCGAGGGGTCGTCTGTCTGCACTGCCAAAAACCTACGCAAGCGCGATGAGCTCTAGGAATCAGGATTGGACAAAGTGCCAACTGTCTTTTTCACGCTTGTTGGCAGAGGTCCTTGCGTTTTACCTCCGCCAAGGAGGTTATGTTTTGAGCGTCATTGCTTTTGTTTGCTAAAATGCTTTTCAGAAACAGCATGAATCAGGAATTTATGAATTAATATATATGAAGTTTGTATTGAGCTTTTCCAAACTTTTATCGAATTGTAATCGACAAGGATGGTGATAACTACAAAATTCTTAGACTCGATATAGAGCTAGAGCAAGGCTTGAAACTTTTCTTGTAGAATATTTGTTGTTATAGTCATATGTCTGATTATGCGAATGTCCGTATTTGTGACAGAAATATCTAGAGTGAATGTTGAAGTGATGTTTTAAAATCTGTGTTATCTGTATTGTTGTGGTCTGTGATAGAACTTCACGTTTTAGAGTGCTATACTATTGTGACAATACCAATTCTATTGTAACAATTCCTATCGTGTTGTTCAACTAGCATTGGAGATATAGGGCAACTGCTTACCAACATAAATGTATCCCAGTTTGTTAACAAAGTTTGTGGCGAATAAAGCTTTGGGTGTGCATTGAAAATGTCTAAGTTTTTTTTTTTTTTCTTTTAACCCAAACACATTGCAGGAAGCGAAAGTAAATAAAAGTCTGACATGGAAAATACAACATTAATTTTCGTAGGCCTTATCTACAAGTTTTTTGAAAGTTTGTAATGAATCAGCAATTCAGCCTTCGGGCTGCAAGTGATTTATATTGTGAATAAACCATTCATCATCATCATCATCATCTACCCAACTACCACAAGCTGTAAAGACCTCAACGCCCCCCCCCCACCACACACACACACACACCTACCCACCTACCCACCCACTCTTGGTACAGTCTAATTGCACGGCATGTATGGGGCATTTCCTCTGGGCAGATGGCGGTGATACATCACTGACGCTATCGGTAACGGCGGGTTTCAATTATTCCCGCCGGCCTCTCATATCCAGGACACGACCTTGGTTGTTATGATAAGAGTGTCCTGTGTCATTGTTAGTCAGATGTCGGTGGTGTACATTACATTGAAGTATCATGTTACACAGTGTACGAAATACCTTTTTGAGCCAGGTTGCCCAGTGTCGAACCTAGGATGAAAGCTAGGTTGCCCATCAAAATTCCAGGTTGCCACGGATTTAAACTCTTCTACAATATGATTAACTTTGTTAGAATGTAGAGTTGTTTCCCCTTACCTGAAGTGATGAGCTCTTCCATGGGAACTTCTCAATAAACAGTTCCCAATGGAAGAAAGGGGCATCCTTACCACAAAATTTAGCTAGTGCACTGCACTGAGCTACCTGGGTGTAGAAATAGGTTGCACCAAGCAAAATATGGTTGCACAGCGCAACTGGGCAACCTAGTAATTTGTACGCTGCCTATGTCATTGTTAGTCCGATATTGGTGGCGCACATTACGTAAAGTATCGTGTTACATGGATTGAACCACAATTGTATAAAGGTAGGGAGAATATAAACATACGTATACATTTTCAGCATTTCTGTACTATATTAATACAAGCCGTCATATTTTCAAATCTCAATTATCAACACTTCAATATTAGTAACATACAAGAATAAAGTGTGCATAAAAAATCTGACTTTTGATTTTGAAGTGTATTTAATTTTTCTTTCTCCTTTCCTAACTCGAACCCTTTGCTACACGATCTAAATCAAAATAGATTAAATTTTTTACCTCTCTCTCTCTTAACCATGGTGGTGCTCTTTCATTAAAAAGTAAAACCATGCACGGTCTCTCTACCAAATCTATCTACATTGTACTTCAATATGCACCATAACATTACGCTCAAAATAGGTTGCATAAATAGAACGCAGTTAATGTTAGGAACTACTGGAGTAGGTTGATCAAACTCAATACATAATATGTCATTCACATGTGTAACATTAACGTTATTTTATAATACGTATATTGTCTTGACGTTAAACTTAAAACTAGAAATAAAACAGTATTAGTTTTCGGCGGCGTTTCTATGAATGTATGTGAAGAAATAGAAACACACGTGCACGCGTCGAAGTTGCAACGAGCAATGTTTGACTAAGACCAATATTGCCGCTGTAAACAACATTAACATGTTACATGGGCACATGGGTCAAATACCAACCCAGAACTCGCCACGTAAGTTAATTTGTGAACCTCACTTCTAGATAAAGCATCTTAAACATAAGAACAATCCTAAGTATTCTGAGTGTCACTTACTGACAACCTTGACCCTCTTACGAGAAGTTAACCCTGACCTCTTCTCCGCGGCATTATCCTTTAATGGCGGCCTGATTACCGGTCTCCTAGCAACGCCCTCCGCTGAGAGAACTGTCGTCTGCGTCTGACGAACTTTGGAACCCATAAATGTCGCCCGACCTGACTGAAGAATGAGGTATTGATGATATTTCTGATATCGTCTGACAGGGCTGAACGATTTTTCAGACGATAAGTGAGCAAGCCAACCAGTCTGTCAGCTCTGCAAACCGTAGCCATTTGTTCGCCGGGCAGACCGACATTTTGGAACGAGCCCCCAGGGGACCGGCGACCAATCACAGGCCTCGACACAAACGCGACGTCACGTTTTGTGTCACCGCACGCCATTCATCCGGCCGGGCGGGAACCGAACCAGGTGAACCGCAGTATCGCGTTGTACGACCCGGGGGTCCGGAGTTCGAGTCCCGACCTTCCGCCTTCTCGTGTCAGGCGCCTTCTCAGGCCAGTAGGGAGCCAGTAAGGGCCGAGAAAGATCTCCGAGACGCTCTGAGAAGCAAGCGACAAGAGCCACGCACAAGGAAGGCGATGGCTTGTAACGCCGCAGGCGGAGGATATGTGTGGGGTGTTGTGGCACTTCTGACGTTAACGCTAATGCCTGCTGTGAAACTAACACGTAAGTACACGCTATTAACTCTAAGTACAGGTTCATATAGCCGAAATACGGGGACTCTCTGTCACCAAAACTGCAGCCATTGAGTATTAAGGGGGTAAAATGGCATTGTAGGGAGGTTGTGTATGGGGGATTTGCAGTCATGTATTTACGTGACCAGCTGTCGTGTACAAATGTTGGCTGGGGGCCAGTTGGACATGTTTGCCGTCGCTGTTGTTTCGCATCATTGCTCGTGATATCCACCTTAAAGAATAAAGGTAGCTTGCAACTGAGTACTGCGACCCATATATGAACAATAGACACGTAAAATCAGGAAAATATATAATAGATATCACTGTAGCACGGCTTTACAACTTTCAAGACAATATACCAGACGAGGTATATTTGAAATTAGTAACTTATTGTCGTTTTTACTATTGGGTATTATAAACTATCCACATAGCCAGTTGTATAGATTGATTACAGAGAACATTGAAGCCTATTTACTATGAAACAATCCTTGCTACAGGAGTTTTGACTGAAAAACACAAGCAGGAATATGTCGCGATAACAATAAATGTCGAGTCAAAAAATCAGCACAATACCCGGACCAATTGAGAAAAATATCTCTCCCGTAGAAAGGCTCTCTGAGATGCTAGTTATGATATCATAAATGCATTTTTGCCAACATTGTACTAAACATCACGTTATGTTTTTATTAATGTGCGCGTGGTCTTATTAATACGTCTGGACCACTGGCTCTGTGCGTCACTAGAAACACTGCAATCAGGCATCTTAACTCAATAACATGCCCTGAAGACTCCAGATTAATTTTGACACAAAAGAATTAAAAAGAACATGAGATACGAGAAAGGGAATCAAACTAATATACTTCAGGGTTTTTTCTAGAAAAAATTTGCATGGGGAGCAGATCACTAGCTTGGCAAGGGAGCGATGTAAATTTTTACAAGAGTAACACAGTTTGTAATGCTAGAATGAATTTGTATGATGCTTTGTTTTTATATTTTCACTTGAAAAAGATCATTTTGAGAAAGACTTAATGTTGTGTACTAGTATGTAGCCACTTAGGGTTCAATCTGAAAATTAACATAAGGGAGCTGGCTGGTTACATGAGGGAGCAGCTCCCTTATTCCCTGGTTTAGAAAAACCCCTGTACTTAGTAGGCTTTGTCGGAAGAAAAAAAAATGAGGGAGAGGGGGTAGTATGCCATCTACAAAAGCCCAACAATATTTAGACTGTAGGTTATGTATTAGACCAGGCCATAGCCTAAATCTAAACTGAAATGAATTACATAAAAACAAAAAAAGTTCACTACATATTTATTTGTGGAATTCACCTCTGAAGTTGGAAGATAGAACAATTTATTTACTAACCATCGTACGGCAGTCTATTTTGTGTGTGATAAAATTATAAACAAAACAACGTCGTCACCGGAAGAAAAGACAAACATATTACTCGTACCTTTGACCCTCGGGTCAAACAGGCCAACCGGCCACACAACTGAGTAAATATAACATCGATCTGCTGTACGACATCTGAAGAATTTAAAGGAGCAAAGAAGAGGGAGTGACAGCTATAGGTATCCAAAAAGTTATATAGAAAATAAGCATGTATACGGTTTTATAGGTACACAAAAAAGCACAAATAAGCAAAGTTGAAGTTTATCTATTTTTTACCCTACAAAATAGTGTTGGGGAGGGGACTAGATGAGCCCTAGACAAGACAATATTGCCCACAGCTTGTCACTTGGAAAATAAGCATACGGCCATATATAGAGGCTAGGTATGGAAAAAATAACAGGGAAATCAAAGTCCCATTCTCCAGATACCTTTCTTATACACTGTTGTTTTTCCGAACGAGCCCCGACTGCTAGACGAGCCCCAGACAATCAAATGTTATCATTAACTACTTAAATGTTGACAGATTAAATACGGTAGTCGAAATTCTTTTCTCTGCGTTTACAAATATAATATCCCTTCAACGTCTAAGTTTATATAAATGCAGTGACAAGAAAGTCAATTGAGAATGTGTTTTTTTCCTAAATAGCAATACGTTTTCGTAGGTTGACGTTCATCTAAAAGACTTTTGCTCACTTTATGAAATCTGTATGAAATTCTATTCTTTGAATTTGTAGATATGAGTATATACAGAGATGCGTACCTATTTGTTTTTTATTTACCAGTTTTTCTTTCACATTATTATAACACAAGATGTTAAGAAAACGCTGACTCGGCTGCACATGCATCTTAATTGATATTATTTATTCATCATTACATTTATTCGGGGTTGCCCCAAGGAAAGGTTAAAATATCGTGCACCACTGACTAACCAGATCAACAGCTCAATAGGTCAAAAGCCACCCGATTTTCAATCCTTTACATTTCCCGAAAAGGAAGAAACCATTTCAGAGTCCCGCCCTCCTGCGATCTCTGTCCACAAAATTGATCCTGTGGTATATTTGACGTGTGGGGTTGACCCCTGTGCAATGGATCTATCTAAGGTGACTAAAGGTGGATGTCAGGAGGCCAAGAGCTGTATTGGGGTACTTCTTATTTTATATCGGGGCACTTCTTGATTAAAACAAACATTTTAGAGACCAGTTTTGACGTTTTAACTGTCAAAGCAAAACAAATAGAAGCAAAGAATTTTAGTGGAAAGTAGAAAAACATCGGCCTTTGTATGCCTTTTGTTTTGACTTTTCTTTTCTCATTATTTTTCCTTTTCCTAATTTCTGAAATGAACTGACGGTTCGTTACGAACTGGTCAGAAATACACGCGTGGGAAGGGGGGGGGGGCATAAGGAGTTGGTCGTTCCTCCGTGCCTGTACCTGGCACACCTGTGGTATTTGCACAGGTTCCAAACCGATGACTTCCTCTCACACAAGACGGAACCTACTAAACGCACACGTACAGTCTCCATACACCTTCCCCTCAGTACAATGTAACATGTCTCTAAGATATGCCAGCTTACTATAGTTTAGAAGGATCACCGAACTGTGCCCGGTTCACTTTATACTCCCACCCACCCTCTGTTCTGGTTACGCTTGGCGGACCGCGAGGTTTGTGGTTGTCGCTACATTCTCAGCCGCCTTACAACATGCACCTGTTACACGTGCCACTTACACCGGAAACTCTGCTTTATGCTTGAAGTTGTTACAATTGTGGACATATCTGATCTTCAAACCATTTGGATGCTTCTAGATCTTCTTCATCCTCTTGGCAACCTCGTGGTTCGGATGTTCTTGACTTTTTCCTACCCCCCCCCCCCCAGATTCTCCGTAGCTCTAGGAAGGTCTTGTTCACAGCACGCGTTCTTGAAGAGTAGATATATTAAGTAAGTTGTACAAGGTCTCCCTGCAATAGATCTTGCTTGACCGTGCTTTGGCGCTCAGAGTAGATCCCTTATTATAATTTCTCCCTCAGGGCCCGGTCGCATACATCGTAAGATCGTCGTGTGATTGAAAACTGAGGGCATTCTCAGGACAGTAGTTCTTGTGTCATGGAAAAAAGGTGACTTAGATCTTTGTCGGCGTTTGGTTCTGTCACAGCCTGCTTGCAAAATCCGTTATACTACACCATACCCACGATTCTTAACAATTGCGAACGGGTTGAATTGCCAGGTCAGGTAGCTGTACAGAATAACCTATCAGAATCTAGGTCAGTCCATACAGGAAGGAAAGTTTCAGGTCATGACCCACTTTTGCCCACTTATCACACTGATACAGCTTTGGGAAAATATCGTACATGCGGAAGTGGGCACTCTGTGTTTATTTTCTTATTAGCATTACACCAAGGACAAGTACAATGTGACGTTACACTCAAGTTACAACTTATTTTGTTAGGCCTCATGCACACACATAACAACAACATTCGAGTGATTTGTACAGTGCGCCCTCCTTCCGTTACCCAATGTTAACATTTGTAATTGACAAATAACTAATTATGATAATTATATATATATACAGCATATCGTATGATATATATAATGGGTAAAAAGGAAGTGTTTGACTTCTACATCTATTTGACGGACATGTGCATCAGTCAAATAGAGCTAGAAGCACTTGATTTTATTTCATTTTATTTTATTTTGTTTATTTCAACGCTTGGAATGCCGACAACCAGCCAACTGCCCTGACACGGCCCGCGGAATTATCCTACATCTTATCGTACAGGTCCCATGACGTGATGACGTCAGCAGGACCTGTTAGAACGTCGCTAAGCCTTGTACAATCACCTTCTGATGATGAGATGTGTAATCAAATCGCACAGGCTAAAATCACACGGTCGTCCTGATACGTACCTATAGCTGAATACCTACTGTATAGCCGACATACCCGGTCATTGGCGTAACACATTGGTCTCTAGATCTACTAGACTCAGTGGGTAGCTGGAAAAATCATGTAATGAATATAAGGCAACCTTTTCCGAAACAAGACTGCTGAATTTTGTATGACACATGCAAGCTGTCCCAAGAATGCCCTCAGTTTGCGATCGTACGACATATGCTCGACGTATGTGAGACTCTTGTATCCAGAATCGTGCTCGATCCAGAACCCGACAGTGGCATGCACAGACAAGTTTGCAAGGTTTCGGATAGACCACGAGAATCCAGAACCGTGCCTGAGGCAATTCTAAGTTATTGGATACGCGGAGACTATCCAGAACCATGCCTGACCCTAATCCTAACCCATTAAGGCATAGAACTAGATAGGCACGGTTCTGGATAGTCCACGCGTTTCCTGAACCGTGCCTGGAGCAAATCTACGTTCTTGGATACGCGGAGACTATCCAGAACCGTGCCTGATCCTAACCCTAACCAATTCAGGGATAAAACTAGACAGGCACGGTTCTGAATAGTCCACGTGTATACAGAACCCTGCCTAGGTCAAATCTACGTTCTTGGATACGCTGAGACTATCCAGAACCGTGCATGACCCTAACCCATTCAGGGAAAGAACTAGTTAGGCACGGCAGTTGACGGTTGGGGTGAACTCCGCTCCACTTGTTGTTGTTTTGTACCCATGAAAGTCCGTTAGCACTTGAGTCGGCGTCAGGAGCCCGATAAGCGACCACTCCACATCGTCTCAGGGCTATTAACGAACAACTGCGCCATTGTACCTGGCCAGACAAGGTGTGAGAAGCACCGTGGAGTCTGTTCAAGGGTTCTTTCCCTTGGCTCGGTGTTTAGCAACCCTGATTCTGAACCTGAGAGTCGAGTGTTCTAAGCCGACCCTTAATTCTCAATACATTGACTCCATCGCATTTTTAGACGGCCGCCAAACAATATACATGTAGATGGAAACAGCAACAATATAAACGAAGACGCAATCAAACAACAATACATAATCAGTGAATAATTGGCCAGCAGAGTGAACCCTTGGAGTAACATTTTGCGGGCAATTGTACCCTATGGTGGCCAAACTCAGCTAGCAAATTATTCTCCCTATTCAATTTCATTATCCTGCTGCCAGTGTAGTTAGTCTGGTGGACGCTAACCGAAAGGTAGCACAGGTAGGAAGAACTATGGTTGCGTACATAAAAGACCTAATGGTCGCCATACAATGCAGTTTGACATTCGTCAAGCCTGTGGGAAAACACATTACTACTAAGATTCAACCGCTCGCTATGAACTATGAAGGAGGGCTATTGAATCGGCTAATTGTCTACCTGGCCCTCCGCTCGTGTTACGCCGTGCCCCGGTTCTATTGATCCGGCCACGCGCGCGCGGTTTTACCCCATCATTCATCATGTACGGTCGGTCGGACTGTGGCGGCCGTTCAATGCACCGCGCAGGGACAGTCTCAGACATTCCGCACTGCTTCTTACCGAAGTTTATTCACGGTCTTAATGTCTGTGGGCTGGAGGCCAGTGGTTTGAACCACTCAGACCAGCATTTATTTTACATGTATTAATTAATAATAGACCCCTACTCTTTTCAATATGTGGTGGATTCTTTAAAGTGCTTGTGGCGTGTGTCTCTGGCTCCTCAAACACGGAACCTAAAGCTTTACGTCCCATCCGAGAGGACATCCCAAACCGAAGCTAGGTACTTGCATTGTGGAGTGAAGAAATAGGTGTAAATTGCCTTTCCACAACAATGTAGCCTAGATGCCAGACTCATGGCACCCTAGGCCAAGAGTTAACCAGTGTAGATCAGGGCCTAACTGAGGGGGGCTGTGGTGTAATTTCCTTGGGGGCATGTTGGCCCTGGAGCCGAGGAACTGGCCTTTGTAGACCCTGTAAACAGTCTGGCACCCAGGCTAAGAACAGTGGGACCTGCCAGGTTATTTACTTAAAACCCCGAACCTTTACATTGGAAGTCAATAACGGTTAATAATTAACCACCTTGCCACCTTCTCTCCCCTTCTGCACCAGAGAGCCAAGACCCGTGCAGGTACGTGTACAGCAGCGAGGACGCGCCAGACGGTGTTCTAGCCTCGCCAGGCTTCCCGACGGACTACCCTGAACGGCAGTTCTGCACCTACATCCTGCAGGGAAAGCCTGGGGAGAGGCTACGGCTGAAGTTCAACGCGCTGGAGATAGAGGGCGCTCCGCACGAGAGTAACAGACCGTGGTAGGTGAATTTTACCGTGGAAGACCTGATTTTTTGCGACGCGAAAGGGGCGAGGCAGCTAACGTAATACATACTAGATACTATTAAGTATTGAGTTGAAAATATCCTGAAAATTCCACCTATGCAGGGATCGGAGATGTATATTTCGCATGGCAAAGTCTATTTGCATCGTATTATTTTGGCAACGCTACAGGGGTGGAGCATTTCATATGGTACAACGATCAAGTTCAAAATATTACAAAAATGGGTAGGCTGTTGGAAATTTGCTGGGCAGCTATTTTCAACGATCTGAAATAACCTTAGGCATAGGAAAGGGTTAAAACTCTTCTTTTTTTTGTAACATTGACATCACAAATACTTTTTTATGTTCAGGTGTTTTCTTTTATTATTTACAGTTTCTTCACTTGTCACCATGACTACCTGGAGGTAGAGGAACTGAATGACGTGGACCAACCAGTGCGCACCCTGGGCCGTTACTGTGGCAACTGCGTCCCGCCCACTCTGGTGACGTCACGGTCAAGGGCCCAGCTCACCTTCGTCACGGACGAAACCAAGAACTACGGGGGGTTCCAGGTCGAATTCAACTTCATCACCAATGGTGAGCAGATGTTAAGTTTCTTTTAGCTTATATAATGTAGATATTGCTTCCCGTAGACATTTTGTTGAATAGGCGGTAACAGGACTAGGTGGGACCCGGTCTAGGAGCTGGCTCTAGAACAGTTCTTGACTGGTCATCCTTATGTCATACCAATCCTTGGTCATACTGTCATTTTCGAAAGATTATGGATGTACGTGTACTGTAACGAGAGGGTGCTAGAATCCCCGGGTTACATCAGCCATGTGCCCGCCGACATGTTACAGCGTGTCCCGGTCCTTGCCAGGCCCTGTAACAGTCCATATACTTTTCCCTAGATTGTGGCGGAACGTTCAGGGTAGCGGGAGGCGTGCTAGAGTCCCCGGGCTACCCCGGCCCTGTTCCCGCAGACATGTTCCAGTGCGCTTCGGTCCAGGGGCTGGCCACAGAACTGTTCTTTACCATACTCTTTACCATAACACACTGTACATTTCCCTAGATTGTGGCGGGACCTACAGGGTAGCGGGAGGCGTGCTGGAGTCCCCGGGCTACCCCGGCCCTGTTCCCGCAGACGTGTTCCAGTGCGAGTGGGTCCTGGAGCTCTCCTCCCCAAACAACGACGTTTCCGTGGAGTTCTTAGAGATGGACATCGCGTATGAAGGTATGGAATATAGAATGGGATGGGAAAGAAAGCTTAATAAGGATATGACGGAGCTTAGAAATAGGCCGAGGGAAAAGAGATGAAGGAACATCTCCTACTTTGTGGATTTTTGTGGAGCCTTCCTTTTTTTTCTCTGCTACTAATTGTGAAAAAATGGCCTTAACTTGAGGATTTCATTTGTCAACTATTTCTCATAATCGCTGGTGAAATTGCATGCATTCAGTTGTCAGCAAATGTATGAATGTATATCTGTAACTTTAATTCTTGTTTCTTGAGTGTGTGGTCACTTTGTTTTTGTTAATCTCTGTTTGATTGATTGATTGATTGATTGATTGATTGATTGATTAATTAATTGATTGATTGATTGATTGATTGATTGATAATTAAAAAAATTGCCCCATACTTCGTCCCCAGATGCTGAGCTGCAGACGTACCAGGTGAAGCATGACGTCACAGGGGCGCTGGTGATGGCCGAGCCCGCCATAAGCTCCGACTCATCTGACGTCATGGAGACCAGCCCTGACGCAACGGCCCTCATCGTCAGGTAGGTCAGCTCCATATATGGGCATTTTAAGCTCCATTCTGGATTCAGTGTAGCTTGTAACATAGTTTTTTCTTCAATTCTAAGGCCCGCTTTTTACAAGACAGAGACCGCTGAGGGACCAAATTATACTTGTGTGACCATTGTCTTCATTTTAAAATTGGAATATTGTACACGATTCGAAAGTATGAGTTAAAAGACAACAAAACACACATGATGTAAAAAAAAATCAACGATAGCAGCCTCTGATGGAATTGTTGTGGTGCGATAGATACATGTAATAAGTAATATTAAGTTTTGAAAGACAAAATAATATTTTTTCCATTTTCAGTTTTACATCTAAGACTGGACGGGGAAAGTTTAGGGCGTCTTGGACCCAGTTCACACACGTTCCAGGTAAGTTGCACAATGATAGCTTCGCACGGGTGAACACGGAAAACAGAATTGCTGTACTGGTATAACCACCTATCAGCATAACCCAACATAAATTAAATTTTTGTGTCCTCTTAAGAAAAGATGTAAAATCTAATGTTGATGTATTTATTATTCCCCACCTAAGACACATTCCAATGGACATAAACTCCTAGAATTCTTATTTCATATTTGATTATCAGGTTCACCCCTGAGGCGTCCGTCACCAAAAACATACATAATTATTTATTTATTTTGTTCATTTATTTATTTGTTTGTTTGTTTGTTTGTTTGTTTGTTTATTATTCCCCAGCTAACGGGACGTGTGAGGGTTTCCTGTGCGCGGAGCATGCCGGTCGCTGCATCCACAAGGCCCTGGTGTGTAACGGGTTTCCTAACTGCGGCGGCAGGGACAACTCTGACGAGACAGACTGCCAACCTCTGTCAGGTCAGTTTATGCAAGGAGGTTAGAAATTGGGAAGCCTTTGTGTTGTGATAATCTGTCATACTTTTTATCCGGATGATGTGTATGAGATTTTCTTAGAAAAAAACAACAGTTTTTCAATCTTTCAGGTTAATTCAGATTTGTCACCGATCTAACCTCATTGATTCACGCAAAATCAAAAGAATTTAGTAAGAAAAAAGACAAAAAGCAACAAAAAAAGCCCCGCAACATTGATAATGTTATGATATTGTAATAAATCCAGCTTTGGTACATTGCGAAAATACAGACTTTCGTCTGCTGCAATTGCCTTTTTTCAATTTTTACTGTTTGGTATCATTATCAGTATATCAGTACAGATAGACTGTCGGTGAAAGTCACTTTTCTTTGCCTTGTAAAAACGTTTCACAGTCTTGCATCTTCACTTTTACAGGAGGATCAGACAACGTGGTCGTGGGAATCGTGGTGGCGCTGGTCCTAGTGGTTCTGCTGCTAATTGCAGCGGCGTGCGTCGGCCACGCCTACAGGCAGCGCCAAGTGGACAAGCGGGGAAGGCCGCTGAGGTCAAGGGACGCTCGGGCGTCGACCCGGTCCAACAGAAGACTGAAGGAGAACATGAAGGGACCGACAGAGGAGGAAGAGGAGGAGGAGGCGAGAGGCCTGACGGTCAGGATCCAGGATACATAGCGAGGTCTTAGAAGTGATCTTAAAATATTTGTAAAAAGAAAAAAAACATGGCGGCGCAGCAGAAATAAGTGTTTCAACTTAAGTAAGCGCAGACACGGGACCCCAGAAAGTGCGAAATGGAACGAAATGGAACGAAATGGAACGAAATGGAACGAAATGGAACGAAATGGAACGAAAAGTGTATGAAGGAAAGCCGTTAAGCCGTTCGTACGTTGGAACGGCGACGTTTAAATAGTGTCCGCTCGACGTCCAAACGGCAACGTTAAGATTGATGGTATTCTTAGAACCGCAACGACGTTATAAGATCGATCAGGGTACGTTAAGAATAAAGTGACCGCAACGTTATAAGATCGATCAGGGTACGTTAAGAATAAAGTGACCGCAACGTAACAGGTACGTTAACAGTGAGTTTTGAGTTGTGCAAAGTGTGCGGACGTGTTTCTTGTGTCTGTCTGTCCTAGCGATATGCCAACGGGGAGGAATCACCAGCCGCGTCCCTTACATGTAAACACAATGAAATGAAATACATTGTTTGTAGATAGGAAAATATAAAGAACGGCGGAACGGAACTGTTTAAAATTTTAAATACAGAATGAGTGGTGAATAAATAATATGATGTGTTTTATTTCTTGAACCTATTCAATGCTATTAGATACAGCATAACTTATTTTTGCCGTGTGTGTGTGTGGCTAATTTCTTACTGAAAATGTGGGCACGGCGTGCAAAACCTGCGTTGGACGCGACGATATGCTATACTAATCCGACGCGAATTGCACGAAAGCCGTGTTGGTTGGGGCGGAGCTAAATTCTTTCCACGCATGCAAATGTCCGCCATTGTTACGTAACAATCGACAGTTTTTCTACCTCCATGATATCTAGCTGCAGCAGGTGCATTTCTCCGGAACAAAGATTTTTATACAATCAATTGTTGGGTGGGACCTGTGCACGACTGTGACCGGGTTTACCTTACTACACTGGGATTACTACACTGGTTTTACTACACTGTTCCAAAACGGTGGTTGGATATCCTCCATACGTTGAAAGATCCGACAACTCCCATAGGCTCCCGAGTTCAGACCCGGGAGGTGGACGCGGACCCGCCGTTTTCTCCTTCTTCCTTCCGTCCGTTGTACTGTGTACTAGTAAATTCCTCATGTTCGCACCTTCCTTCCACCAAACCGTGAAATACATGTCTAGCTCGTTCACACCTTCTCTTTGTTTCGTTGTGAACGAGGAAGCTGTCTTGTCTCCAGAGGGCCCAGCTTGAAAGTCTCTATCTGTTTTTGAATCGAGTAACACTCGTGACGCAGATTCATTAACATATCGTTAAAGGCCGGGTCCATTCTCCGACAGGGGTCCGGAGTTCATTGGTTGTATAAAAAGTCTTTGTTTGGGAGATATACACATGCTAAATACAACTCAGACTATATATATATATATATATATATACACTAAAACGTCATGTAAACAGAAAAGTCGGAGTTTGATTAAACCCGTCTGTAGCGCCAGGTCAGACTAGAAAAGTCCCTGTAAACACGTAATCACTGCCAGCCGTCAGTAACAATGGCGGATCATTTGCATGCGGGGGGAAGAATGTAGCTCCGCCCCAACCAACACGGCCGCTTGTAACCGAGTGTAGGAGGTCTCATTTTTACTTCCTTGCTATAATACACAGTAATAACGCTTGCCTCATGAACTCTTGGTGAATTCTGAAAATGAAATGTTACCGTCCAATTCTTGTTAACCTATAGTATTGAATAGGTTCAAGCAAGGAGGTCATAGCAAGGATAGATACGTATTTAACCTCCTTGTTCTAGAAATAAAACACGTCACATCATTTATTTACCACCCACTTCTACATTTGAAATATTTCGCTATCAATTTCATTTCATTGTGATTACGTGTAAGGCTATGTAGATTTGACTATAGGGATGACAAAACTGATGCGAGCGTGCGAATAAAAAAGGGTATGGTGAATTTTAGGCTTTCACCGTGTTTCTTTTCTTTAACGTTACCGCTAGGGCGGACGGAGACCACAGACTTTGACTACTCAACTCAAAACTCACTTTATTAACGTACCCTGATCGATCTTATAACGTTGCGGTCAGTTTATTCTTAACGTACCCTGATCGATCTTATAACGTCGTTGCGGTTCTAAGAATACCATCAATCTTAACGTTGCCGTTTGGACGTCGAGCGGACACTATTTAAACGTCGCCGTTCCAACGTACGAACGGCTTAAACGGCTTTCCTTCATACACATTTCGTTCCATTTCGTTCCATTTCGTTCCATTTCGTTCCATTTCGTTCCATTTCGTTCCATTTCGCACTTTCTGTACAGCGCGCAGGGACCATGTGTTTCACAGATGATTAATGAAAAAAATCTATTTCTTGTAGAACAAGAAAACTATGTAAATGTTGTACTATTTCTTGAACATGTTGTGTTGATTTTTAAATTTTACTTAACGAATGTTAAGAATAAAGACAATATAGATACAGATATCAAATGACTATCACGCCACAACGTAAAGTACATTCAGCGTTTGGTGTGGAACACAGATATGCTCGTAATGGTCCTGTCATTCAACCAAAAATGTGCCAATGTTTCTGGTGCTAATGCATACATACAATTCAAAACAAAAAGAATTATGAAGATAAAAAAACCGTTTGTAATACTACTGATAAGTAGTGATGTAGGAGACAGGCAATCGTTACGTGCTAAGCGGAGCAAACAAAAGAATTCACTAGCATTTGCTTTAGACAAGTACAACTGATCACGCTTTGTCAATGTATGGGGCGTGCATTACATTTGCATTGTTGTCATCTTTTAAGTGACTGCTTTCTGTTTTGATGATGTCTGTCGTGTAAGATGAACTGCCTTTGTATGGAATAGCTGTTGTGAACGGTTGCTTTTCATGGGTGCCAAGGAATGGGATTATAAAAAATGGCTCATCGGCTTGATGCAACTACTGGTACAATGAATAAACTATCAGAGTCTGTTGGAACTGTAGACTTACAATCCCCCTGTAAATATTACTGTAAATGCCGTGATTTTTAATACTTACCGTCACGTAACGTTATGTTAGTAATTCATGTCTACTTCTAAGTGCCTTACTGAACTTAAAATAATCAGATGAAAATGAAGCCATTAATATTTTTGCAGGACGTTACAATATGCCAAAAATATGGTTCTGTAGGTCTACGTGCATGGTGCATACTCTTTTATACAGTGCTTGTAGATGTTAACGCTTTGAATCATTGAAATACTAGTACCTGATTTGACGATATTACAACAATACTTAACAATTCTCCATACGGATGAATAAATCATTCTGTACATAGCTGTAAATGCTGATTCCTATTTCTTCTACGCTCTAAGAAGCTGAATGCCATCTTTCGCGATTCACAAACAAGTAAGCTCTTTATTGGCCGAAAAATGATGTAAATGTTAATACTTGATGCCACTTAAAATTACGGCAATTGACGTCCAATCTTACCATTACCTTTAAGTTAATGTGTCAGCGAATAAAGCGATGCAATTTTAGTGGTCACTGCACGCAACATGACAACATCAAATACAGTCATTTACAACGAACTAGCAAACTTTACAATATGGTAAACGGTACTCATTCAATATGTACACATTGGTCATTGGCTAGTGCAATGACGTCACTTGGAATTCGAAATGACCTGTAGTGACCTATGCTATTCCAATTATTTCTCCTTACATGATTGTCCAATCGTCGCACAGCTACATCTCTTTTAAATCCAGTAAGATAGACCATAAGTTGTTTTTCTTCTTTTGTACCATTAACGTGCATTATCCCACCACTCTGTTGAATCATGTTTAGCAATCTTTTGTTCAGATTGCCAATTTTACCAAAGTAAATAAATGAATACAGTGTCATCTTCAAGATGTTTAGTTGTTTGGATAATTTTGTACATCTTTCACCACAGTCTACTTCCACATCCTAGAAGTGTACCTATAGGCAAACATATCCAAGTGGATAACTAAAAGACGAAAGGCTAATGTAGACAAACTGAACTTAAACCATTATCATATAAAGCAACATAATATCCATATGAAGAATCAAACTATAGGAAATTGAAGCGTATATATATATATATATAGGAAATTGAAGCGTATATATATATATATATATATAGGGGCCGGGATGTTAACGTTTGTTTAGGACATTTCTCCATACATAGCTTTCTTCATCTTCATGGCCTTTCCATAGTAGAGAACCGCTTTTTTCTCATTGCCGACTTTGCTCCATGCTGATCCAAGTTTGTTCAGGAGTAGATATGTGTAAGGATTGGCCACGCAGTCTCCATGTATGGCTTGCAGCATTCGGAGCGATTCCTCGTAGCAGCTAATTGCTTTGTGTTCATCCCCAAGCTTGCTCCAAGATTCTCCAAGATTGTAAAGAGTTGCGGCGACGTCGGGATGTGGTGGGTTGTCAGTGTAGAGAGCTTTCATCATCTTCAGTGCCTCTTCATTGTAGAAGATCGCTTTCCTCAAATTACCGAGTGCGCTCCAAGATGAAGCCAGACTGCCCATTGAAGCGGTAATGTGAGGATGTGGCGTGTTCTGTCCGTACATAGCTTTTTTCATCCTCAGTGACTGTTCGTAGTATCTGATCGCTTTTTTCTCATCACCACGCCTACTCCAAGAAATTCCAAGACTGTGGAGTGCCCCTGCAATGTCAGGGTGTACTGTGTCGTCTCCGTAAATGGTTTGCAGCATCCGAAGTGATTCTTCTGTGTAGATGATTGCTTTCCGCTCATCGCCAAGTGCGCTCCAAGAATCTCCAAGATCACTAAGTGCCGCGGCAATGTCAGGATGCGCCGTGTTGTCCCCGTTGTCCCCGTGAATTGTCTTCAGCATCTTGACTAATTGTTCAAAGTAGTCGATCGCTTTCGACTCATCACCAAGTGCACTCCAAGACAATCCAAGGCTGTACAGTGATATAGCAGTCTCAGGGTGTGCCTTGTTGGCTCCATGAATAGCTTTTGATAATCGCAGTGACTGTTCATAGCAGCTGTGCGCTTTGGTCTGGCAACCGAGCGCCTTCCAAGACAATCCAAGGTTCTTAAGTACCTTGTAAATGTTGGGATGAGGCGCGTTGTTGCCATACACAATTTTCATCATTCGGAGGGACTTTTCGAGATAACTCGTCGCTTTCTGGTGATCACCGAGATTGCTCCAGGACAAGCCAAGATTGTAAAGTGAACTAGCAATGGCGGGGTGTGGTGTGTTGTCTCCATAAATAGCTTGCCGCATTATCAGTGCCTCTTCGTGGCATTGGTTAGCTTTCCTCTCATCTCCAAGTGCACACCAAGACATCCCGAGATTGTTCAGTGTGTTGGAAATGTCCAGATGTGCCGTGTTGCTTCCATGAATTGCTTTCTGCATCTCAAGTGACTGTTCATAATAGCTGATGGCTTTTCGTTGATTGTCGATGCTACTGTGATATACCCCAAGATTGTGAAGTAGTCCTGCAATATTAGGATGCGGTGTGTTGTTTCCGTAGGTAACTTTATACATCCGCAGTGCTTGCTCATGATAATTATGTGCTTTCTGGTGATCGCCTAGTGCATTCAACGCGGATCCAAGATTGTTGAGTGATTCCGCAATGTCAGGATGTGCTGCACAATCCCCGTAGATGGTTTTCCGCATTATCAACGACTCTTCGTAATAGACTATACCTCTTCTATGGTCGCCCAAGCTACTCCAAGACAATCCAATACTGTTAAGTGTACTGGCAATGTCATGATGGGTTTTGTCACCGTGCAAAGCCTTTAGCATTTTCATTGAATCCTCAAAGTAGCGGATTGCTTTTGTCTGATCACCAAGGGCACTCCAACTCACTCCAAGATTGTGAATTGTGGCGACAATGTCAGGATGTGCCGCGTTATTTCCATACACAGCTACATACATCTTCAGCGACTGTTGATAATAGCTGATTGCCTTTCTCTCCTGGCCCAGTCGACTCCAGTATGTTCCAAGATCGCTGAGGGCCATAGCAGTGCCAGGGTGTGCTGTGTTGTCTCCATAGACAGATTGACGCATCCTCAGTGACTGTTTAGAGTACCTGATTGCTTTTTCAGCTTCACCGCAAAGCGTCCAGATTTCTGCCAGTTGAAGAAGTATCGACGCGTGTTTGTCCTGATCGCTACCCACTGTCTCCAGCGCTGCCTCAAAAGACCTGATGGCAGTGGCAAACTTCAAAAATTTCTGAGCCACGATCCCCCTGTATAAAGGAGAATTGTCAAACATGAGTCTTTTCGATAACGCTGCCTTTTTGTCGCGATCGATTTCGGGTTTGTCGACATCCAATACGAATTTCCTAAGCGGTATTGCTGTGTAGTAGTAGCGAAAGAGCATTTTGATGTCTGGGATGTGGAACACAGAGGTTATGATGGTATCAGGAATGTCCTGTGCCTTTAGGTCCCCCTTCATTTCGGCCAGAGGAGACAGACGTTCCTTCTGCCCTCCATTCGCCAGGTATGTTCTCAGGCGCAGCTCTGCCGAGATGCTGGCTAGCACTTTCAAATGGTTCACATTTTCTTCGTTCACTTGCGGAATTGTAGCTAATTCGTCGATAGCTTTCCACGCACTGGCAGAGGTGATTCCATAGCCAAGACGTAACGTCTCGATGGCTAAACTGGGGAAGCGATAGATTTCCTTCTTGACATCCACTAGCTGTCCGAGGGGCTCGCGAATACGGATGTCTGGAATACCTCGCTCCAGCACAGACGCTGTGAACAAACTGCTATGAGGTGACGTAGCGACGATTTGGTTTACTTTGTCCACGTACTCGTCCACTAAAGCCTGGTCTCCGGTCAGGAGTGCAACACGTCTGAGGACGTCAGGCAGATGATACTCGTCTTGTCGCTGAAACTCCGCCATCTTCGTCGGTGTCTGGATAAGACTAAGAGCTGGTTTGGATTTGGTCTGCTCTCTGCCAAAAGCAGTCTTACAAGCCCACGGCATGAAGCCGTCGAAGGCGAAGCCGCGAGGCGTGACGGAGTCGTAGAACCAGTCTTTCGCCGGGTCCTCAGAGTAGAAGTCGTTGAGTGACGGGATGGCCATGGCCGGGAGGATGGTCTCTCCCAGGTTGATGACTTTCAGGTGGAGGTAATGTGTGAGGTTTAGGAAGTACCTCTGTGTATCGTCATTGTCCTTCCCCTCCTCAATCAGAATGGCGAACTCCAGGTCGGAGTAGGGCGTGACCAGTTCTGTAGCCTGTGACCCCAACCCGATGTAAGCGTATTTACAGTTACACGGAGGAGGCCCGAGTTTCTCCATACATTCTTCAAGAAGCCCTTGGACGAACTCTTGTCTTTCCTTGGAGATGTACTGGAACAGCTCCTGAACCGCCTCGGCTCTTTGGACCTCAATTTCTCTCACCGCCGGATCGTTCTCGTCATATTGGTAAGGATTGTGTTTCTCATCGATGATTTCCAACTGAGATTTCGCATAAGCACGAACAGCTTCTAATTGTTCTTTATGAGCTTGCGTGGTGTTACAGAGACTGACCTGGAAGTCGCCTCCTACCACATGTTGAAGGAATAACCGTTCTACCTCCTGGAGTTTCTCCACGAGACTCTGCCTTTTGTTAGGATCGTCTGTTCTGGCTATGGCTGCGTTGTACAGCGCAGCTGCCTGTGTGAATTTCTTACCTTCTTTGGTTGCTTGGCCTTTATTGATGTAGACGTCACCAAGTCTGGATAGGCAGTGAGCTTCATCAGACAAGCCAGGCTTGCTTGGATCTGCAGATATACATGGAGATTTATGTAATGCCACTTGTTTTATTCATTATTGTGAAATAATCTGTCTATACCTCTCAGTACATTTTCCCACTGACAACGGGTCAACATACATTACCAACTTGCTGCTGGCCCCCTGCCAGCAGCTTCTGGGACCTACCTTCCTGTGTCTGACCTTTTGTGGTCATCACTTCCTTCCAATTTGACCTTAGGGTCAATCTGCGGTAACCAAATCCCCCACCCCTTCCCGCCACTCTACTGTATCCAAATGCTAACGGACACAAGTAAACACAGAATGTCAGAAAAAAAGCAAACACACCCAAAACGATGCCTCCGTACTCAATAGTACTCAATAGCAATCCGTACTCGTAATGTATTATTTTCGACCTAGAAAAACAACAGGGCATCTCATGAGGATTTTGACGACGACTTATACATAGCTGCAAACCTACAAGCTGGCATATAATGTACAGAACACTGACTCACCGTGAATAAGCCTCAGGGCAAAGGCGAAAAGTTCCTCCGCAAAATCCAGATAGCCGCTTCTCAGGGTGTGGTCTGCTATCTTCAGGTAGCCACTGTACAACCTGGCAAACAGAGGCAAGATATAAACATGTATCTCACCGTGGTAGTGCTTGAACGTTTAACGATCATGACAAACAACATGGATGGTAAGTATCGAGTTTCTTACCTTCTTGTCGTGACGTCAGCATCCCCATGTGACGTCAGGATGTCCCGCGGGAGTTGGAAGTTCTGCTTCCTCCCTTTGTCTCCTCTCTTGTTGCGCTTTTTGCTCTTTCATGACAGAGAAAACGAAACAATTTGACTTTGAACCACCGTTTCGTCAACGTTTCTAAAATCAATGCATTAATGATCTAAAAGTGACATCAAGGTTATATAACCTCCTTGGTTCTATTTATAAGCAAATATCCACATACACACAAAAAAATTACAGATTCCGATAATAATATATATACTAGATTATTTTCTCTGAAAGAAGATAAGACGTTTCAGAACGTTTCTTACCTTTGTGGTGTTGACGTCTAGCCTGACCTTCGCCGTGTACAATAACCGGTGCACAAGAACGGCACTTCCCTGGACCCCCTCCCACCGCGCTAGTGCCGTGCTGTACAGAGCAGACGCCCTCGTCAGACATGTCGTGTTTCTGGTTTCTGTTCCTCTTTTCAGGTACACGTCACCGAGACTCTTAATCGCTTCCGCCTCCAGCATACTGTCTTCTGCGATGATCCCTTCCACCATTAGCCGCGTGTATCCAACAATCACAGCGTCTGTGTTGTCACCTGCCGCCCATGTCTTGTCCAACTTCTCAAACCTTTCCGCCAAACTGGCTGGCGAAGAGGTCCCTGTGCCTTGGCCTTTGAGAGGAAATGGTTTATCAATATCTTAGAGACTGCATGTTAGAGAATAGTTAAACCTCTAATGTTGCCGCTGACATATAGTCTGTACGTAGTTTTCCGCATATATATATTCTGAAATTAGGATGACTTTATTCATACATGTATGTATTTAGCTTTGTTCGATCTTAGTCGTAGTAGACCATATGAAAGTCCCTGTACTTTTGAGTCAATAAAGAATCCGTTAATATCAAATATTAACACACTCAAATATTAACACACTAAAAAGCACAACAATTGCAGTGTACTATTACACATGCTAAAAAAAACACCTTCGGAAAGTATTGCATACTTAACTCGATATTTACCTTTAGTGGTCGCTGACGGACATTCTTTCACGGTGCCTCTCTGACACGGTGGGTGCTTTACCCGCCGCTGTGCTGCCAGTTTCTCGGCGTAGTTGTGCCGATGTTCCAGAGTCGGTCCTACTTCCGGGTCCTGACACCGCACCATCGCGGTCACGTACAGTTTCATGGCCCTGTGGAACTTGTTAACGTCTTTGTTGAGTCTTCCCTGTTCCAAGTTCAAGTCTCCCAGAGATTTGAGGAGCTCGACTTCCGCACACCTGTCCATGTTGGCCATGGCGTCCAACAGGGCGCGGAGATAGCCTGGTTCCGCACTGGTTGGGCCGTGGTTCTGTCTCTTAGTATCCACATAAAGGAGTCTTTCACAGATTCGCAACATCGTGGACGTTTTTTAGCCTCCACCAGGCCTTCCTACGGGGGTACGGATCGTAGAATTCGGCAAAAGAAGGGAATAGCTGGCCAGTAGAGTCAGTCCGCGGGAGGGTTAGTTTCCCCCATAGCGGCCATGCAGTCAAACCCCAAGGCGGCCAAACTCCCCTGGCAAATATTCTCCCTATTATAGCCCGCGCAGTTAGTCTGGTAGAGACTAGCCGTTTTCACTTCTCAATTCAAATCCATAGCGATGAAATTGTACGTGTGTTTTGACTTCACAGGCAGCGAAACTACGTATCAGCGTCGGCTGGGAAATCCCGACACGTCAGGTACTTCCCGTAGTGACGCACTTTGACCTTTGAACTATGACATTGACGTGACGTAGCTCCGTGACGTTATTACATGCACCTTTCAATTACACCGTACGCGACAAACTATGCGGGAAAAAACTGCGGTCTGAAAAATGATACTTGGTGTGATGTTCAATAATGTGTATATTAAATGACTAATGCTATCATTGCTGTTGAATGTACATGTAATCAGAAAATGCTGTATTCTGGTGTCATGCGGTTTTTAAGGTACGGTTTCGGACTTGAATGACAGAAACAAACTACATTTGTTCAAGTATTTGCAAGATCTTCCTAAATGTAGGAATATTCAGAGTGTTTATTGTACAGTCTGAGGTTCCTGCTAACACTAAACACACTTCATGTTGTAGCCTTCTGTTTCTTATTCTGGTTTATAAGGTAGAAAAAACAACAAATAAAACAACCAAATTTCGACATTGCTAATTTATCACATACATGTACGACTGTGCAAACATGGAAGTGAAGACAAAATCTGGTCTATGAAAACACACGCTCTACAATGAGAAATCAAAATAACATACAAAAGCTATACAATAATTGAAAAAAGCTACAACATGGTTACTTACAATTTTCAAAGTACTTCAATGCCTTCATGCCATAATGCAAGATTCGTCTTTTCATTGTAAATGATGAACTCCGATTCCTGTGTCCTGACAATTTAAAAATGTCAAAACATAAGTATTTGTCACTATGTATGTCTCCGAGGGCTTTGCATCAGTTTAAATCCACTGCTGAGTAATGTAACTTTTTTTCAAAGTGGCTCTCTCACAGTGTGCGAAATACTAGGTTGCCCAGTTGCACCGTGCAACCATATTTTGCTTGGTGCAACCTATTTCTACACCCAGGTAGCCCAGTGCACTACCTAAATTTTGTGTTAAGGATGCCCCTTTCTTCCATTGGGAACTGTTTATTGAGAAGTAATCCCACATCACTTCAGGTAGGGGGAAACAACTCTGTGTCAGAAATGTCTAAATGCACATTGCATTCTAACAAAGTTAATCACAATGTAGAAGAGTTGAAATTTGGGGCAACGTGGAATTTTGATGGGCAACCTAGCTTTCATCCTAGGTTGCCACTGGGCAACCTGGCTCAAAAAAGTATTTCGTACACTGGCTCTCTCAGCTTTCCATATACAAAAGGAAAAACTCCTAACATCTCAACACAGTTCCTAGACATCGACAGTTTCTATTGCATTTATAAGAAAGTAGACAAACACACAGATGAACTACTTATGCACATGGGAACTGCTGTTTTGAACCAAAGATACAAGAGATACAAAATTCCATCTCATGATAAAATCAATGCTTTTTAACATGCAGAAAAGTGAGGAAATTTTGCCTGTGAACAATGTAAATCTTTGAGACTCTCCCCTTGCAACTATCCCCTATTTTACAGTTTCTGCATATTTCAAAAACGGCACAACTTTACCTCTAACAAGTCACTTTGTGTTCATGTCCCATTATATACATGGTATCTTACACTGCTACCATTGAATTTGTACATCTGAGGGAATTAAAAGCTTTGCCCCTTTGAGGTGTTGCCAAAAACACAAGTTGGAAGTGACTACATTACATGTACTTTCACCTGTATATAAGGAGGCTGTGTACTTCCCCTTTCTTATTTCAAGACGCTGGTGCAAAGTTTTCTGGTTTTCTTGTATTGCAGAGCTTGAAATTTGACCCCATGTCAATCAAGTTAGCAAAAAGTTGTAAGATTGCACGAACTTGGGTAATGCTGGAAAATACACTCATGGCAAGTTTGCAAAAACTCTGACTTTGGACAATTTTAAAACTTTTTTAGGTTAGGCCACATCAGTTTAACCTTCAGCCAGCTAAGGTAATACGCCAAATTTGTATTGGTCATATTGGTCACCAGGAATTTTTTTTTTCAAATCAAAAAAATATTACCAGGCAAACAGAGTCTGAGGGAATGTCTGTACCTTGGTACACATAGCTTCAGGGAGTGAATACAGCCGGGTTCAAGTTTTCCTCCCAACCCTCCAGTTTTTTTATCTTGACTTCTTGCTAAATTACAATGAATAAAACATTGGAATGGGGTGGCTTAAATTTCTCATAGCTGCCACATAACACAAACACTATAAACATTTACTTTGGATTTGACACAATCTCAGACAAGACAACCAAACTTCATGATCTGTGTTTGAAAAAAAAAGAACCATTTCTTCGTACATTAAGTTCTTCCCCTACAGGGCTCAATCTACTTCTTTTCTGCAGGTAAAATTACCTGCAAGAAGGCAAGTTTTACCTGGAACACTCTTTTATAAGTTTTTAGAAACTATGAATCAAACATTCTATGTCTAACATTTCAGATGATACATTTTTTGTAACTGTCAGCAAATTAAACTGGAAACAAAAAGTTGAACACTTATGTACCCAGTCTACATGGCCCAGTGCAGGTAAAGTGCAGGTAGACATGAGAAATACCTGCACAACTCTCATTCTACCTGCATATGCAGGTGGTACAGCAACATATCTTTGGGTACAAAAAACATGAAGTTCACCAGGCAAACTTTACAATGTGTTCTATTGCCATCTGTAATACTACTAATAGGAGTCTCTTCCTACATTAGGATTCACAAGTTTGCATAAAGGTATCTTGCATAATGAGACAATAGATTCTTAAAGTTTCACACAAAAACATTTCTACAATGAACAGAATAGCGTAAAAATCATCCAAAGTTGCATGGTTGATAACTCTGCTAATTTTAATATCCTAACATTTTGATTGTTCCTTAACATATTATCAAAATCACTAATTGCACTAAAATCCATGATCTTCATGGCGGCTAAAACTATGTATACACACTTGACACAGGTTTAAGACAACTTCTTACGTCTGAGACATCCCCTCCCCCAACTTGGCTAGTTTGCTACATCGGTAGTTTGGTCATCACTGTTTTGCTACCCTCCCTCCCCCTCACAACATATTGTTGTCTTGCTCCCATTCTACTACTAATTTCTAAGTAAAAAAAGCATGACTGTTTCTCTCTTGGTCCAACAATTCCATGTGGTTGTCTAAGCAATTTGGTGTTGCACTTCTTGGTCCTCTAGTTGTTTTTCATTTTCCTCCTTAGTCTTGTTTTCCAAATCCTCAATTTTTCTTCTTTAACTCCCTTGGTCCTGTTTTCCCCCCTCCCCCCTAACCAAAGTGTGTTGCTTTGCTCCCTCCGTACTACTTCTCGACCGTGAACAGCATGACCTTGTTCCCCTCGGGGTCGGTGAGTTCCATGTGGTCGTTGCCCACCCGCCTTCCTGGCAGCGTGAAACCCGATACCTGGAAGTACAGGGTCAAGTTCGAAGCCGTCCTTAGGTTCAGCCCAGGCTGGCGGATCACGTAAAACTCCGCGCGAGCCGACAGCGGGAACATGCTGACCTTGGACTGACCTTCCTTCGTGATTCTCTCCATCGCCTCGGTTCCCAGGACCTTCGCGTAGAATTCCGCCATCTCCGCGAACTTCGATTCCTCCTGCACGAAAACCGACAGCTTGACCCCCGCGGAGGTCGCTCCGGTCGCGACCCCGACCACGGGAAGCCTGTTCCGTTCGTCGACGTAAAACGCGGGGTCTGTCTCCGTCTGGTCGGGAAAGTTCACCCGTTTCCATGCCGACGCGAGCCTCTCGCTGACCTGAGTAGCGCGGGATTGCATATTTCCTGGGAAGGAGAGGGTGACGGAGACGGGCGGCATGACGTCCTCGGTGCGCCGGTTCTTCGCAGGGGGTCCGTCCTCACGGTTGTTGCCGGCGGCGCCGTTGTCTGTGGAGTTGGCTTCTCTCACCGTCAGGAAGGGGAAGGCACCTGCAGGAATAGTCACATTTTCTTCAATCTTGCTCATTCAATTATCATTTAAATTTTACCACAATGAAATAGGTAACAAATATAGTTTGATTTCTCCTAGAATTATGGCAGAGAACTGCAAAGAATCCCAGAAATCTCAATGGACTGTCTTAAAGGGGACACACTATAAGTAAAAAAAGAACAATAAACTTCTAACTTTTCATTGAAGATTCAAGATGTATTTATTGAACATTGCAGCGAGGGGTACCACTAAATTGCGTTCAAATCATAGAAGGTGCTTCGAATTTGGAATGCCATTCAAATTTAGGAAAAACTTATATATATAAAACTTGATCCAGTTGACAAAATGGACAAAACAATAGAATACAACGATAATATATATCCTTGTATTCGATTGTTTTGTCCATACAAATCAACAAACCCATACAAATTCTAAACTTAACACACAGAGAGGTACACTCCACAGCCACCCACCTGAGAATGGGGCAATAACATGTGAGAGTGCCCCCTGGAGATCCTCCCCCTGCCCTGCAGCTGTCTCCACCTCCACCAGACACTTCGGGGGGTTCACAAACATGGCCGCTGGAATGGGAAAATAGAAGCCTCTGATGAGCAGAATGTAGCATTTCAGCAGATACACATAACAGAAAAATTACCTGCATATATATAGGTTAGTGCAGGTAAAATTGGAGCTGTGCAGGTATTTCTGATGTCTACCTGCACCTAACCTGCACTGGTCCATGTACTGGGTATATGCAGGTAAGGCCACACCAATTTAATTTGTTGGTTCTCGGATTTTTTCAGAAAAAATATGAAGCGACAGGGCGAAAAAAAATAAAAATAAAAACAGGCCTGGGCATCCTATTATAGCCCCAAATACTAGAATTGGTGCCATGAAGTCAACACAAAAGACTGGGTTAAAATTTGAATAATGAATTTTGAACGTTTAATCAAACCAGTGCGTTGGTAGATGTAATAACTGTAACAACTAGGAGTAACAGGTCTTTCTTGAACTGTTGGAGGCAAAATATAAGCATTTTTGAGTTGATTCAGAACCAGAATTTTTTTTTTTTTTTTGCAAATCATAAAAAAATGAAGAGGCGAATCCGAGAACCAACAAATTAAATTGGTGTGGCCTAAGTGCAGGTAAAATTGGAGCTGTGCAGGTATGTCTGATGTCTACCTGCACTGGTCCATGTACTGGGTATATGCAGGTTAGTGCAGGTAAAACTGGAGCTGTGTAGGTGTTTCTGATGTCTACCTGCACCTAATCTGCAATGGGCCATGTACTGGGTATATGCAGGTTAGTACAGGTAAAACTGGAGCTGTGTAGGTATATCTGATGTCAGACTCACGTTCTAGCTTGATGACCTTGAACCCCATGACCTCGTCCAGCTGTCCATTGCTGAAGGCCTTCCCAAGGTCAAGGTAAGCCTCGTTGTCCTTGAACAGGTACAGCAGGTTGGTTGGATTCCATCTGGGGGAGGGGGAAGATTGTTCCAAAATTATTTGTATTCTAAAAGTTAAATCTGGAAAGAAATGCTAAAGCAAAATGGTATGATGTTAGTATGAAACTATTTACGGTATGATGTTTTGGATCACCTGATTGGGTCACATATGATGCTAGTGCTTGCTTGATTGGTTCATGTATGATGTTACGGCTCAACTGATTGGTTCAGGTATGATGTTAGGGCTCACCTGATTGGTTCATGTTTGATGACATGTTACGGCTCACCTGAGTGATTGGCTCATGTTTGATGTTACAGCTAACCTGATTGGTTCATGTATGATGTTAGGACTCACCTGATTGGTTCACACTGTACATCCTTTGCCTGGCTCATGATGGTTTCTGAAACCTTCTTGGCGTGGTCCTCATTCAGAGTCAGGGGCCCCAACGGCTCCAAGCCCACCAGTCCCAACCTGCCCTCCCCCGCCACCGTGCGCGACATGGTATGGCCCCAGTCTTTGTGAAGCTGTAGTGGAACATCACACAAGCGTTATGGGGGGAGAATTAAATATTCCTCCTTCTTTCAGTGGTGCACGCTAAAAAACCAATTGCAACCTGCTCTCCCCCACCATGGAGGGTGACATGGAATAGTCCTAGTCTTTATGTTGCTGTAATGGAAGAACACACAAATATTAGGGGTGAAGTGGATCCATAAAACCCAATATTCACATTGTTTAGCATAACAGTTTTACACTATCAATATGATGACATGTCATATTATCCAAATTTGGACTTATTCCATAATTCAAAATATTTTAAATTTTTGCAAATCAGGATTTTCTTCAACAAGCAAAAAATAAATTATTAGTGCACATTCCAGAAATATTCAGAGAGGTTTTATGTTTTCACACATGGGTTGCGTCTTGCAGTGCATTGCATTCACTGTGATTGTTTTAACCACAAACTTAAAACACCACAAACAAGTCCTTTACCCTACTACTGTGAAATGAAACCCCCAAGCTTACATTAATTCTATATCATTGATCCCCTAAAACAAATTTCCTCTGCTTGTTACATTCTTCTCATATGCAATCCTGTGACCTCTAGACCATACACCGTGGATCCTCAATACAAACATGGAATGGATCTATGAATAATTAATAACCACATGAAACATGATTATGGGAACATCAGGACACACAGATTCTGTTTGTTGGTTATTGGCATGATTCTAAAAATATTTAATTTTAAAAATCAATTTCAAAATCTATCCAGTTACTTGAGTACCAGTTTTCTTGTGTATCTTATTATCTGGATGTGGATGTCTAACCTTCTTGAATGATTCTAAATTAATGCTTAACTGGAAGATCAACATGAAACCTGGCCTTGGTACACACAGTTTCAGCATGTGAATACAGTCAGATCTGAAATTTTCTCCCAGCCCTTTATTTGCATCTCATCTTCTTGCTGAAGTTTTGATTACAAAATGTATTATGTGCAACAACTAAGGTTAAATTGGAGAGGCCCTAAGATCAGAAAAGATCACATCCATTTCTGGCTGTACCTTGGTACACACAGTTTCATGGAGTGAATATAGCCAGATTCAAGTTGTAATCAAAGTTCTCTTTTTATCAACCACTTGTTTAACTTTCTTTATTCAAATTACAATAACAATAAGAATTCGGAGACCTCATATCTCCATGAAATATCTAAAGCTTTGGTCAATGTTTGTTTTTTGGATTTGGAAATATGCGGAAACTTGAAGACAGACAGACAGACACACAGGCAGACAAACCAAAAACAATACCTCCATTTTTCATGATGGCAACAATACATGGTGGAACACTAGGCAGCAAATCCATCTGATGCCATGCTCCATAAAACACACAATAAAACATAACTAAGCCTAAAGCAGTAATATGATCTTTCTACAGTGTGTTTTAATTTTCTATCTCCATCTGAGAGCCCATGAACGAACTTGATGTTGCCCCAGGCTGGATATCTGACTGAAGCATCAGTCATAAACTAGCAGACTGTGAAGGAAAATGTGTTTTATGCCCTTTCATCAAATCCCCACAGTTCTCCATTGCCATGGCGATATCGACCAGACCGGGTGATTTGAGAAAGGCGTTTCTGTGATCATATCTGGGGACGACTCCGTACGCTGAGCTGTTAACTTGCGGTTCTACAGTAACTGATCTTTCAATGCGTTTTAAAATTTAAACCTTAAAAACTCAGAATTCTGTTTTATTAAATGTGTTATACATGTATTATAATCGAGGATATAAATACAGGGTGCATATGCACTTTTCTTTTGAGCACCTAAAATTGGAGCTGTGCACCTAAGTTTTGAGTGATAAACACAGATATTTGTGAAGGGTTAGCTACATTTATGTAGGTACTATTCTATTGTATAGTAAGTTTATACAGCAGATTCTTAGATTTCAAGCGTCAGTCCTTGTTGTATTACAAGTTTAAAATTTTGAAGGTAGCTTTGTCAGTCTACTTTAATTTTTCCATGCACCCAAATTTTTACGTTAGGCACACCTATTTTAAAAAAATGAATTATGAACCCTGATAAATTGGAGACAATACAAAGTCCACAATACAAGGTCCACAAAATTGCAAGTTGGTCATATTTGTTTTCTGCAATTTCAATTTTCTTCTGTCAATAATTACATTTTGTACGTGAATTTTTCTAGCTCTGCAAACCAATTCCTCTATTTTGAATCGGAATTCAAAAACCAAGTAACTCCTTTTGTTCAACCCGCAGGGCTCTCCCCAAGAAATGAAGCAAGGGTGCTCCCCCTCTCCCCCAAATCCTAGCACCTCTCTCAAAATGTTCAAATTTACATGAAAATTTGCTGATTTTTTCATCAACTGATTAGGGAACACCTCTCCCCTAAGAATTTCTGGGGAGACCACTAAACCCAAGTATGAAAGGATAGGCTGTCTGCCTTACGGTTCAATAGAACTGCACAATAACAATCAGACTCACTATTCCTGTCGCTCTGAAACCCTTTTGTGTGCAGGGCTGGAGGAGTGTTTAATCAACCAGGCAGAAACAATCGTCTGTTCACAACAAGGGACTGTATATGTTTCATGTTTTACACTTCAGTGGGAAAGGAACATTTCAAGTCAACCTGAAGAAACCTTAATCTCAAAATCAAGAAACTCTCAAAGTGTCTGCATTCTTGTGTTCTTGAATGAAATGGAAGGTTGAAAAAAATACCAACTTGGGATCTTTGGTAAAAAAACAAGAAGAAGTCTTTTGAGGCCTGCATTTGAAATCTTCAAATTCAAAATGGCAGGCATTACTTACTTTACATCGGAGAACCAGTAAACTGACTTGAATTAGCCCCTACTGTAATATTGTGTCCCAGAATGGAGGTTGAATTGTTCATTACTGATCACTCATGTCTACACAATGTACTATGATATAGTATTATTGGACATAATGAGGGCTTGTCACTCAAACTTTGAAAGTCAATACTTTGTAGCTACAAGCTATGTTAGCCTTCTTGGCAACTTTGGCCATGTACATGAATAGTTGTCAGTGGTAATTATTTCATGCTACACAGTATTAAATACAGCATGCACAGACACATACATCATGCATATAGACACAAACAGACAAGCCAAAACAAGGGAATGAAGTGATAATTACACTTTGTACATCACAGTACACTGTACCAACATCTTACACTATGTACAGTACACTGTCTAACAATTACACTTTTTTTTACAGGAACCAAGCCTGCAAAATCTAATGTCACAGAGTTGAAAACTTAGATCTGGTTTATGTAATCTGATTCTCCTTTAAACCTGCCCTTTATTACAAAGGTCAAGTTCATGATGTGACCTTCAGAATGCTGACTTAATTTCCTGTTCCTGTCTCCCTCTCCTGTAGCTGACCTTGTGTTTGGATTTACCAACATGAACATTCTACAATACATTCCGGTGAAGATTATGTACATTTAATGATTTACAATTTCGGTCATTTCAATTTTTACAAATACATTGTGTATGTAACGTTAATGTTACAGTGTTTGTTCATTTCTTCTGAACACAGTTCATTATTCATTCATTAAGTGTAAATTCATTTAGGTTCACGCAACGTGAAAAACAAAAGTTCACTTCATCTTTGTATTCAATAATTGCTTTAAAAGAACCTTTCTCTATTTATCTCTCTATCGATCTGGAATATGGGTAGTCCATTCAGCTGAATTGGGCTGATTTTCAAAGGGAGCCAATTAGTTCATAACTAACTACTGTATACTAATTCTAGGGATTTAGGATATAGATGTGTACACAACGATGATTCAATTTAGGGTATAGATGTGTACAAAATGATGACGATACAATTTAGGGTATAGAAACTATAGATGTGTACAAACTGCTGATGAGACAAAAATCAGGCTTGCTGGACAGACGGATAGAACGGTGTCAGTGCAGACCACGGTAATCAGGATTTCACGCTGTGGTTAGTGTCTGGTCCCCCGCGGTTTTGCGGTAACCCAACACTGTGCCCGGCGGGGGCTGTGTACACACTGGCCCGAGGGGAGGCCGCGGAGACTACGGTAAACATCCGGGAAAACTTACGGGGCCAACCGCCACGCAGTCCCGCCTGGCTGCGCTCCAAAATCCCGGTAATATCTTGGAAAATCTACGGGCACGGGCCCGCCAGGCTACCTTGTAGACATCGGAATAAACCGAGGAAGATCCACGGGACCAAGTCGGCTACAGGCCCGATAACCTGCCATGTACACATCGGTAAATATACAGACCACACCGGCACGCTATGGTAGACTTTACGGGGCAAGGCGTGCTATAGGTCCGCAAGGATGCCGCAGAGACATCGGTGAACCACTTACGGGATCAACCCACCCACATGCCGTGTTGTGTGGGTCAAAGACTCAAACACTTGGCAAGATTTCAGCCTCGAGTTTAACCCAAACACCACACCGTCACCGCGTGCTACAAACCCTTGAAAACACGCCGTGTTTGTGTGCGTAAAGCTGGGTCTTTATCGGGATTTCAAACCGCCGCAAGGGAGCAAAATTTGGGAAATAAACCTGCCCCCACTCTCTCTACCGAAGCGAAGAGAAAAGGGGAGAGATTTGTGTCAAGTGGGTTGCCCCCCTCCCCCCCAAAAAACATATCCGCTAGGTCATTTTTATAGCTATACAAGCCAAACATCACCAAAATATACCATTTCTCTAGCTTCTTTTAGGTATCAGTGTGTCTGTTAGGTCTTAACCGGCAGATTTAGAGTAAAGATTTCGATCTAGAACCCCCAAATCCCGGTGCAAAACCCAGTAGGGAAGAGGAAGCTAAAAAAGCGGACCGTACCAACTTCAGTTTTGGCGGTTTCTCCGAACGGCGTTGGAAGCTCTGCATCCCCTCGCTGAAAGGAGAAAAGATTTTGTGAAGGAAATGCTTCGTCGGGATGTCTGCATCCTTCCCTAGAAAGATCCCCCTAGTTCCGAAGCTTGCAGAAGGTCCGTCGACCTCGTCTTGTCCCTCTTCTCGATCGTTAAAGAACCCCTCGCAATCTTCCGTCACAAGAGACGCCATTTTGCTTCGGTCCCAGGTCGTTGCCCGCTGCTTTATTATGCTAATGAGATGCAAATGAGGTGAAAGATATTCGTGTAAACATTTGGCCCACGTGGGCGGGGTTTAATTGGGCCGTACCAACTGGACGTGTGAAGGGGTGTTAAAACGTACGCAGATATGTCACGCAAATTGTAATTTATTCAAATTAACAGCATATGTAACATTCTTCTTAAATCTAACAATATGATGTGAGAGGACCAGAGGTTTAGCCGAAACTTTGACGTCTAATTTTTGTGTTGAAAATTAGATAAACTTTTGGTAAGGAATAATGATTGCATTCTGAAGTTGAAGTTTGACTTGGGCGACGCCGTCCCGAAAAAATTCTTTAAAAATTTAAACTTTTAAAAAGCTGCAGTTTACAAATCTACCGCTAGATGACACCTGAGTGCTTGATATGAAATTCTGTCCACATATCATAAATAAACCCGATGAAGGCAGCAGTATACTAGGAGTACGGATGGCTGGAAATTCGCAAAATTTTGTTTATTGTGTTGGAATCAAATTAAAGCTTTATCAAAATCTAACACAGAATTAATGAACTGTATTGCACCTCAATTGTGCAAGGTGCAAAATATGGCAAGTTTGGGCAACAAGTATTTCTAATTGTAAAAAAAAAATTAGACTATTTCATTTCAACAATGACAAAACTATTTTGCAATTATTATGAAGAAAATAATAGCTATTCAGGTCGATGTAAGTTAGACATCCAGGTAAAACATTACGTAATACAATATAAATCAAGCAACTGGATAAATTTTCTGAAGAGTCAGACGTTTCAGATAGCATCCGCTATCTTTCATCAGTGACTGAGAATTCTAAATGAATCTGAAGACAAGCGTAACCTGTATATAAATAAGTATCTGAAAATCTGCTAGCCATGCCATTTAGTATTATTGCGTTCCATAGAAAATGTCTCTTGAAAATTTATCCATGAATGTTGTCAGTTTATGACTCAGATCGTATGAGACGACCCCGCCCTTAACGCCTTTAAACACCTGCGCGGCCGCCCTTTGATCCACCCACCTGTTCACCTGAGCATTCGCGGGGCGGATCGAATATCACCTGGATAAACAGCACGCCCCGATTGGCTACTGTTGCCTCCACGCCTCGATACGGACCAATGGCGTGTCCCGAGACATAAGGAGCCGCATGCTAATTTTATTTTCTCATCATGGCGACGGGGGAGACGCTACTCCGAATCGAGCTTCCGTGCCAAACCTTGTTTTGATCGCAGTTTCAGCCATGTGAAGCCAAAATCACTCAAAACAACTGAAGGAATACTCAAAACGACACAAGTACAGGTAAGAACTCCTTGTATTCTGTAAGATTATCAATTTCTAAGCGTATTTCTTCGCTGTTACACTCGCTGCGAAGGTACGTGACATAACGGTACACAAGATGTTGTGTTGGACAGGTGTGCTATTTTGATCACCTGTATGACCAGGTAAGGTGACTATCAAAATGTTTTGATGCACCGACGCTTGTCTGAGCGTCTTGAAATCTTAAGACGACGCGAGGTTGAGGGTAAGACTTGGAATATGCGAAGACCCGGCGCCATTTTCTTAATACCGGTTTCTTCTGGTATGCTTAATGTGAAGGAATTCAGCTGTTGGGTTTCGTGCGCACGAATTGATTTTTTTTTCGTCGCGGTTTTGGAACAAAGACTGTAGCAGCGTTTACTGCCATTGTTTGCGAAAAAGCCGTCATAAATTTTTCACAAATTCTACTCAATCATTTTATTTCTGCGAGACAATTTGGATTATCTTTTGTGAAAAGGATTAACAATTGCTATGGTGAGCGTAAATAATTACTAGAAACTGGCGACATTTTGAGTCATTCCTCATTAATTATTTAAAATGCAACAGCTGTTCTAAGCTTTGTACTATTTTTGAAACAATTTTATATTATAGATATTCTTATATTATTAGATATCTATACACAAAGCTACATTATGTGTATACAGGCCAATGAAACCTCATTCGTCAATAATATATGGTACTGTATGTTGTTTTGACAGCTAATATATTGTATCAAAGATTATTATATATTAAATATGCTAGCCATTGTTGTTTTAGTAGTTAGGATGTTAAGTTTTATTCTATACTAGTACCTTTTTTGTGCTATGTTCAATAGTTGTTGCCATATATATACATAATACCATGTACAATTGTCGTGCAATAAAGTTCTTCTATATTCATAGTTAGCACATACATGCATACATAAATCAGCAGGACTAGGATGTTCCCATTTCTCCTTACTTAGAGGTGTTGGTCATCAAGCTTCTAGGGGCCAAACCAGTGAAAGGGAGGGCTGCTAGAAGATTTTTCCTTAGGCTAAAGCCGGCACTACCTAACATCTACTTGGAGATTGCTACCCATGCAGTACTGGCCATATGGCCTGTGTTAAGCCAATTTCACGGCGCAGTGTGGAGTCATGCATGGCAATATGGACTATAGCAGCTAATCATCTATTGACAGACTTGTTAACGAGCACTAATTAATTTCATGCTGTGAGAGTCCCCTCTACCTTTCTTATAATTAGGAGAGTCTCGCTAGAAAAACAAACAAAAAACTGTAAAATTATGATATTGTATACAGTAGTGGTTCAACATAATATGTAAATATGTAATTTTGCCTTTTAGAATATTATACTTCTTTACGTATACATAGGTGGGACTGTAACAATCCTATATGTTTTAAGTGTTCAGCTCAATAGATAATTTGACTTGAAGATACACCTATTCAATAGTGCACATCCTACTTATACACATACTAGTATAGGTATGCACACAAACACACAAACATACACACAAACATACACACACACACACACACACACACACACACACACACACACACACACACACACACATACTAGTATAGGTATGCACACAAACACACAAACATACACACACACACATACACACACACACACACACACACACACACACACACACACACACACACACACACACACATACTAGTATAGGTATGCACACAAACACACAAACATACACACACACACATACACACACACACACACACACACACACTCACACACACACACACACACACACACACACACAAACATACACACACAAACATACACACACACACACACACACACACACACACACACACTCACACACACACACACACACACACACACACACACACACACACACACACACACGCACTCACACACACACACACACACACACACACACACACACACACACACACACACACACACACACACACTCACACTTACACACATGGGGTTATTAACAGGTGGTCCTCACTCAACTACAACAATTTTGTGTCTGAATCCAACCACATGCCACACTGCAGGGTTCTTATATTGACGAAAGCGTATCATCTGTCTGATATCATACAATAGGTTTTTCAAACACATTTATTTAGGCCAGGGATTGCAGTACCAGCTTGGTGACTAAAATCTATAGTGTCATTCTGTATTGGATTTTTATCAAAAGAAAATATTTCATTATATCTTGACAGATTTTTGCGGCAGTGTTGAGATAACCAGGAGCTATTGATTGTAATTAAGATTCAGGACAGAAAACCGATATTCTTTACTGATGCAAATGATATACTATCCGGTCTGTTAAGTTGAGCTGGTATAACACCTTTATGCACAGGTGAGGTGTGTGTGTGGAATGTATAATATTTGCATTCATATATATGGGGCTGACTATTCTGTCACCAACATTATATACTGGTATGTAGCTAAATCTGTAGTGCTTTACTGTTAATGTACAGGGCTGGGATGTCATCTGTTATTTGGTACTATTCTGGGTCAAGTCACCACAATTGCTATGGACGGTAATTGTCCTATTAATAATGTAGCCATGAGATATTCTTTCATGCACTCCCACTGGACTATTCCTGTTGTTTTCGAGAAATGCAGCAGTGAATTTTATATAAGTCTAATTATGAATGTTTTTGTCTAATCTTTTTATGCTGCTCAGAAATGTGTCTGTATAAGATTATAAGATATTTCACATTTTTTCCAGGTCAGGCTGCTGCTGGTTGCCCAGCAACTGTTGCCTAGCAACTGAAGATGCCATGCAGGAGATTGCAGCTGACAGCCTCCCTCCTCTTTATCTCCATCTTCTTCTGTAACTATGCAACTTCTACTCTAGGTGAGTAGTCTCTCACGTCTTTACTTCTCTGTACAGAAGTATTGTTTTGGGTGGCCGAACTGTGGGTTTGTTTGTTTGTCTGGACAGAGTAGGTTGACAGCTAGCACATGGGTGGGGTGAAGATTGACCGGCAGAATGACAGGAGGTTTCTAGATCATATCAGCATGTGCACAGTAAGGTTTGACATGTCATTTAAAACAACATGTTTCCCTCTATATTGTGTCCTCATGTACAGTATACCGGTATCTGCCATTCGTGTATGAGTCTACCATGACTGTACCAAGATAGTCAGTTATACAGTCCTATCCAACTCCATAACTTTCTCTATTCTTCTCTAATATTCATCACAGTTAAGAAATTGTAACACCTGACTTAAATCCAGCCAAATTCCACCAACCTCTATCATACAGTATGTAGCATGAATACAAGATGAATTGTGTAGAAAGAGCCTCCCTGTGTATTGTGTCTAATATATATTGTTTCTGTCATATGACTCATGACTAAACCGGAAATTACAGTTATACAGATATCATAACTCCACATATTTCTATTTTATCTCCTCATCTATTATGGCTAATATATCGGCCCATTCATCCATGCGCATTATGCTGAATGAATAGATAATAAGAATGAGCCTTTGTGTTGTGTCTACATAATATTATATTTCTGTCATATATACATGTACATGTACTTGACAATGACTATACCAGGACATATAGTTATACAGATATCATAACTCCACACATCTCTATTTTGCTCTGCAAATCTACCATGGCTAATATTGGCCCATTCGTCCCATTATACTCAGTGAATAGATCATGTGTAGATAGAGCCTCCTTGTGTACTATAATAATTATTGTCTTCATGTATTTCTGTCATATGACTTGACTTACTATAGTGAGCCATGACTAAAGCAGGACTAATATACTATTTTCTCTCCACTACTTCTTTCTATCTATTATGCTTGATATTGGCCCATCCATCCATGCCCATTATACTGAGTGAATAGATAATGTGTGGACAGAGGGTCCCCAGGGATCTATAACACTACGGGCTAATGGATGGGGTGTTTGTACAGTAGAGCTGGACGTGAATACTGAGTGTGTGAAGGCCTGACCACCTGCACATGGGGCTAGCAGATAAGCCTGATCAGGAAACAGTACATGAAGAATATCAATGTAGCAGGCACTATGTAGTGTTTAACCTTGTCCCTGCTGCCTAACCCCATACCCAATACAAATGTGGTGCTACACAGCTATACCTTAGCAGGCTAAAGGTTAAAGTATACCAATTAATAGGCTACATCAACCTATTTTGCTTGATTCTCTCTTAAAGAATTCAACAAGGGTCACAAGAAGAGAACAGACGACTGTGAGGAAAATTTAAGTCTATTTTGAACTCCTTGACAATATATGACAGTACAGACATTCCATTTCGACAGTAAATTCCAGGCAGTGGAATTATAGATCTGTGGCCTCGTGTTTGCTGACAAAGTCTCCTGTTAAAGTTTAGTCTTTATTTCATAAATTCTCCTGTGTTTCTCATTCTCTGTCACTGATGAAAGATAGCAGACGCTATCTGAAACGTCTGACTCCTCAGAGAATTTAATATTAATATCCAGTTGCTTGATATACCAGGGTATTTTGTTTTACGTGTGTTTCTCAGTGTTTAACAGCCAGTTAGTAGTAATGGAGCAGCAGTACCAAACTAGTTGTGTATGTTTGTTTATGTTTGTTTGTTTGTTTGTTTATGTGCCAGTGTTTACCCGTGAGCCAGCAAGCCAAGTTGTGGTGGTAGGGAGGCCGTTTGTGCGTTACTGCAGTACCAGACCAGTTGTGTATGACCAGTGTTTGGTTGTTTATGTAATGGTGTTAATTTGTTTGTTTGTTTGTTTGTTTATTTCACAGTGTTTACCCGTGAGCCAGCCAGCCAGGTAGTGGTGGGACGACCATTTGTGTGGGACTGCAGTACCAGACTTGTTGTGTATGACCAGTGTTTGTTTGTTTGTTTATGTGATAGTGTCAATTTGTTTGTTTGTTTACCTGACAGTGTTTACCCGTGAGCCAGCCAGCCAGGTGGTAGTGGTTGGGAGGCCGTTCGTGTGGGACTGCACTGCAGCGGACACAGAGAACACCGGAACAGCTGTGGACATCAGGTGGAAACTGGGAGATGGTGCGTTGTTATTTCAAATTTTTTATTTTATTTTGAGTAAAGTAAGAAGAAATTTGTTCTCTAAAGTAATTTATGTAATGCAAGAGTCACTCCGGTGACTAATGTTAGACCACACCATGCATCAATTTTATTTCCTTGCTTGTTGGACAGTTTAAGGTAAAAATACAGCAAGAAAACTTCAGAAAAACAGAGGGCTGGGAAAACTTGAATATTTCTGTATTCACCCCATAAAACTGAGTGCACCAAGGCATAATCCTGGTCCTCAGGCTTTGTTTTCATTATGTTTTTCAGTTATTAGCATTTTTTGTTGAAATTCAAGAACCATTAAATTGGATTTGTGTAGCCTTAATCTGATGGTACAAAATTCTTCTTTTTCACTAAAATTCTTTTAAACAACAATTTTTTACAGTTTTCCTCGACGACAACCATCCCAGAATCCATCGCCTTGGCAACGGCTCGCTCTACTTCTCCCCCGTCCAATCGGAAGACATCGCTAACTACACCTGCGTGGTGTCGCTCAGGGGCAGAAGTGACTCCTCCGTAGCAAGCAGCCCCGCTTTTCTCAGAATAGCATGTAAGTTTGTGATGAGAACCTTCCTGTGTTTCTTTGATATGATTTCCTGTTTTTTCTGTGTAGACAGTATGTAGTTCACATGTAGCTGTTGTTATTCGGCACCAGGGACAGGCACTGCTATGACCATTAACTGTTGTAGGTCTGTGGTTAAGAGCATATATGGACAAATTTTCTGTACTACTAAATACTAATTACTAATTTAAGTTTACTTGAAAGTTCATCTGTGTTGGTATAAGTCATTCTGAAACAGGTTTGAACTGTAATTTCCTACACAAAAATTGGACTTACCCAAATTTCTATCTGCATGTTGTGATGTCACAGCAGTGGTGGATTGCTCATTCCCTGACAAAGACTGGAGTTGTACAGTGTTGGAAATTACAGTTCAAATCTGTTTTAGAATAGCCTATAAGTTTGCAATGAGCACCTTAATTCCTGTGTTTCTTGAAAATGTTTTTCTCTGTAGACATGTAGACAGTATGTAGTTCACCTGTAACTGTTGTTATTCAGCACCAAGGACAGGCACTGCTATAACCAGTAACTGTTGTAGGCCTGTGGTCAAGAGCATATAGACAAGTTTTTCTGTACTACTAATTACTAAATGTAGATAGTGTGAACATGAAGACGTATGGGAAGTGGTTCATCTATAGCTGTTGTTATTCAGCACCAAGGACAGACACCGTAGACTATAGCAGTGGGCTTGTAGTGTAGAGTCTATAATTCTCGTTTATCCTAAACTGATAGCCACTACATGTATATGTTATAGATATGTTTAGATTGTATAGTCCACCTGTAGCTGTTGTTATTCAGCACCAAGGACAGGCACCACTATATGTATATCTGTATTGTACTGCCATTATAACTGCACATTGGTGGTTATATTACAATCCATTGAACGATCAGTCCCACCTAATCTTTGGACATCTACATGTAGCTTCTGACATTGTTTAAAGCTATCTAGTGCATCATAAGGATGCCCCTACTGTATTTAGTGACCATGAGTTTCTTGTTCCAGACATTGACCCCATAGAGCGCCCCCCGGTGTCCCAGAATGTAACTGCAGGTGTGACAGTGTACCTGACCTGTATCTCCGGCCCTAGCCTGCCACTTGCTACCCTGTACTGGGAGAAGGACGGGGTCAACTTCACCGGCGGCCAGGCCTACGAGACACAGGGCTTCGGCGGAAACAGAACTTCAGGTGACTTGGCATGGTTTTCTATGCACATCTGTACTGTATGATACCACCTGTAAAAGCTATCTAATAGTGTGTTAATCCCAGAACTTCAAGTGACTTGACACAGTTTTCTCAGCACACTTTCACTGTATATGACTACCTCAAAAATCTTAAGTAAATTCATCACTGTGACAGAACTTCAGATGACTTGATATGGTTTTTTTCATCACAACTGCACTGTATATGAACATCTGACAAAGCTATCTTAACTATGTTAACCAATTATGCATTAGCAATTAAAGGAAAGCTCATGTTTTTGTTTATGTTTGGCTGAAGAAAATGTGTTAACATACATGTTAAGGGCTGTTTTTGTTCTGAATTTGCAGTGATGTCTTATTGCTGTGTTCTTTTGTTGTGTATTTTCAGAGACAATTTGCAGATAAACTTTGAAATTTTGAAACTTTATTCAAATTACCATTAGCGGTTGGCCCAGACCGGGTCCACCGCTAGTCTTCCTGGCATTCACACATATACATATATATACAATACTTAACAGTCACAATAAAAACAACATACAACATATTACTCCAGATAGACGCCATATAGCATACATGCAGGGCAGTAATGTGTGTGTGGCAGTCAACCCCATGTTACCTTAGCCTAATCCTGTGTTACAATAGTGCTGTTTATGTCCTGAATCAACAGTGATGAGCTGTTACAGTGCTGTTTTGTTCTATATCTCCAGGGACCTTACAGATAGACGCTGTAGATGGCAGACGTGCAGGGCAGTATGTGTGTGTGGCAGTCAACCCCATGTTACCTCAGCAACCTGAGAGAAGTCTTCCGGCTACACTGGTGGTGGAAGGTAGGTCTTACTTATCATTATAATTAGTAGCTGCATTCTTGCATTGTTGTCAGTTTTCTGTTCTTTTCTTACTATCTTATCTACTTATTTATTTACTTTTCAGACAGCTGGGTGGCCCATTCAATTTTGACAAATTTATTTTTAATGGGGCCCAGACTAAGACTAGAAATAAACATTTGATTGCACGGAATTGCTCTATGGTGTCTAGGTTTCCAGTTATTTTTCTTGTAACTCAAGAGAAAGTCGTTTTTCAACCTCTGACTTCATGATCAAACTCATGATCCTGTCTTCATTTGTCATTGAGGCATCTTTATTTTCGAATATGTTTGGCACTAATATAATGCTGTATTAGAATCGCACGGTAGTAATAATCTTTGAAAGCAAGAAATGTGTCATTCATATCATCATGAACATCATATTATCATGTAATGTGACAACATTAGTGTGTACTATGTAGTACTTATCCAGTCTCCTGGTACATTATACTCGTGTTTTTCGTTTGTCTCTCTTTCCATCTCCTCATCAAAGTCTCCTGAAGTTGTTGCTATGTGTTTCCAACATTGTTCAGTTGTAATGTCACTAACAGACGTCTAACCCGTTCCACCTCCCACTAACCATTCCCTCCTTCTGTCCATCCCATTCCATGTGCAAATTCCATCAACAACTGTGTTGCACCCTGGTACATACATGTATGTGTAAGTACTGCTGACACAATGTTAAATAACGTTCAATAAGCTATCATCTTTTGCAAATGCCTGCCTAAGTTTTAGCTTGAACATATCTATTGTTGTAATGGCAACTTGAAGAAAGATGCAGTAAAATTGCATGTATATGCATTATATGTTATTAATTATTATATGATAAAGCATGCACTAATACAGCTGGTATTTGACGAAACAGTTTGGTATGATTTGCTTGAAAAGTAAATGTCCCACTAACATAAAGCAAATGCAGCAAATGACCTCTAACATTTAACCCTTTCCCAGCAACCCCCACTCCCACCAATGAAACTGCAGCTCCAGCTGTGATCCTAGACGGCCCCACTAACACCACGGTGGCGGAGGGCACCACAGCAGTTCTGCAGTGTTCAGCAGCAGGAACTGGCCCCCTAGAGCTGCAGTGGTTTAAGGATGAAGTGCTGGTCAACAATGACACGTCTATACAGGTAAACATATCATCATTTGCTGTCTAGAAATGACTTACTAAATAAATGTTGCTTTTGGAGATGGAGATTTGGGGACAGTTCTACTTTTGGATGTAAAACAGTCAATTTTGTGGAACCTAATGTATTCTTGAAACAGTTTTTGTACTATTTCATTAAGCTTGAAATACACAATTTACTGTATAAAAATGTGTTTATTTTCAAAGAATGTACCTTAAAATTAATGTACATCCAAATATTTAGTCTTTGAGATGCCTTTTAAGTCATAACAGATGTTATATCTCTGGAATTCTTTGTAGAATATTAAGTATGACATTCAACAAGTTTTTCAACAGAAGTGCTTTTTTAATGTGCCATACATTTTCCCTTGCAGAGATTTATTCTATCCGACGGTAGCCTGATGTTCAGCAGTGTCCAGACGTCTGACGCCGGCAGCTACTATTGTACAGTACAGAACCCTTATGGCAATGCTACTAGTGACACAGCCCACCTGTCCATAGCTTGTGAGTGTTTTCAAAACCTTTCAAAACTATTGGTTTTGCCTTAGCCAGTGTTTCTTGGTTGATTGTCACATTGTGCGAAAATCGATTGCCAACGAGTCGGCGAGCTCTAAACAACATATACGGCACTAGTACGCCTGATGTTTCGTCAAGCATCGCGTGAATTTTAGGGATCGCGGCAATTTTTAGGAGTCAGCCGAAGCTCGCTGACACGACAAGCGTGTTCTTAACATCAGCGACTAGTCGCCCGATTTTTGAGGTCAAAAGATGTATCCCAAGCGATCGCCCGAGCCGCGCTCCATGTGACGGGGACGATTTTCAAGCCAAAAATACGCGCGATCCTCGGTCGATCTAAAATCGGGCGACCTTTCAGCGATCAACAAATACGGCCGAAGCTTGTCGACAATGTGACGCAGGCATTAGCAGAGGTAGACTTACTGTACCCCTCTTGTCTTTTTACCTATTAGAAGGACATAGTGATTAGAATATGGAATTTTTCAACAATTTTATTGGCTCTTAACAAATTAGAGCTATACCCTTGCAGCTTCTTTTTAGCAGCATGCACTTGGAAAATCCTAGGAAATTGTAAAATATTTTACTTTGGCTGCAATATAATAACTTAAAGTCTTTTTCTCGATTTGTTCACATTGTGAACATTGAATGATATAAATCAATAGCTTTCAATTGAATTTGCTGCATATTACATAATTTTTTTAAGTTGCCTTTGACTACATTGTACTGTTAGCATTTTGTTTATCATTAAATTTTTGTTTATTTATCATAGTATATTATAAACAACCTTCTTTTTTCCGCAGACATAGACTTGACCTTCCAGCAGCACCCCACCAGTCTGACCGCCATCGAGCTGACCCCTGCGACCTTGACCTGTCGACCCCCCTCCAGCCACCCCCCTGCCGTCGTCACCTGGTACCATGACAACCGCCTGGTTACCATGGATACACGGGTCATCGTCATGACGACCGGTGACCTGCGGTTTGTGTATGTGATGGCGACAGATGCAGGGGAGTATTTCTGTTCTGCCCAGAACACGATCATTGGACGGTCCGTGGCCTCCAACAAAGCACAGCTGACTGTTACAGGTGATACTTAAATATGTTTTCCTTTTTAATTGTTTTTGCTCTGTTTCCATTCCATTCCAAACAAATAAGGTTAATGACCTGACAGCTGTCACCATCATGATCATGGTAACTGATGCTGTAGCAGACACCTGTGGTGTTGGATTGCATATAATATATAGCAAGGAGCTGGTCACAATACATATTTAGTGTTTGAGTAGTAGTTTGTTAGGTCATGTCTCACCAACAGTAGAACTGAGGATGTATGGCAATGCTGCATTGGACAGAGACACAGACAGACATGCAGAGATACTGAGCAACAATCCTCAAAACATTACTTACCGGGTATTCCCTTAGGGTAATAACCAATGAATAGCAATGAAAGTAACTTTATTATTTTTCGCAGTTCCGCCAATGTTTGACATCCATCCCGTGGACACAAGCGTTAACCTGTACGACACGGCGCAGCTGACCTGTCGCGCCCAGGGGTCGCCCGTTCCGACCATCACGTGGTACAAGGACTCCGTGCAACTCGCTGCTAACGACAGGATCACGTTTAGGTAAGCTTGAGATATCCGTGCTGCCATGTGGATGGATAAGAGATCCAAGATGGCATCAGGAGTTAAGTCCTTATTCGTAGCTTTGGGAAAATGACAGCGCTGAGATGGAATTTGACCAGTTTCGACTTTATTCGTCTTTCTCAAGAATCTGAAGAATTAAGTCCTTGTTACTTGAAATAAAGTTCCTTCCTTCACCTTTTGGCATATAGGTCAGTGCCCATATCTATTTTAAATTTACAGTATTTGAGACAAACAGTATTCAAGCACTAATAGTGAGTGCTCTAGTCCACTGGTAGTGGTTAAATGCATTCAACTACATACCAAGTGCTAACCAGAGAAAGCAGCATGTACCATTTTTGATAAGTCTTGTACGACCTAGGCAGGGTTCAAACCTCAGCAGTGATCCCAAATTAACAGCCTTATGTTAGGATGTTTCAAATTCTCCTTACTTATATAGAGGTGTTGGCCATCAAGCTTCTAGGAGCCTGACTAGTGAAAAGAATGGCTGCTACATGTAGAAGCACAACTAACGTATTCAGGCTGTATTAAATTGTATTGAATATCTTTGTTTTTTAGCCAGAACAACGAGCTGCTGACCATCACGAATGTCCAGCGTAATGACCAGGGTGCGTACTACTGTGAGGCTAGCAGCAACCTGGGCACAGTCAGGAGCAACGGGGGAACTCTGGACATCAACAGTGAGTCCGTAGTCATAGCAGGGGTGTGAATGAATGAGTGAAAGAGTGAGTACATGAATGAGTGTGAAAGTTAGGGAGGGAGGGATGGAGGGAGGCATTGACATGGTCAGGAGTAACGGGGGAACTCTGGACGTCAACAGTGAGTCTGTAGTCATCTCAGGGGTGTTATTAAATGAGTGAGAGAGTGAGTACATAAATGAGGATGAAAGGGAGGGAGGGAGGTACAGTAGGGCGGAACGTGGTCAAAAGTAACTGGTTAACTCAGCACATCAACAGTGAGTCATCCGGGTATGACCGGATAGTGAGTGATGGAGAGAGTGTCACTGAGTGAATGAATGAGTGAATGAGAGTTAATGAAAGGGAGGGAGGGATGACTGCATGTCAACAGTGAGACTCTCATCAGTGTAACCAGATAGGGTGTGGGGGAGAGAGTATTACTAAGTGAATGAAGGGGTGAATGAGTGAGAGTGAGTGAGTGAAAGGGAGGGAGATTGGAACTCTTGATCTCAACAGGGAGTTTTTAATCTTCATACATCTTACCCCCCATGCAGTCCTGCCAGGTGTCAGTGTGGGCCCAGGTGACGGGACAGGTGAGATCTACGTCCCCCGAGGAGACGACAAACTCCTCAGGTGTGAGGCTGCAGGTGATCCCCAGCCCACCATCACCTGGTACAAGGACAGACAGCTGCTGAACGTCACACCTGGAGACACACACTACAGGTGGGAATGTCCTGTGCAAATACTAATGAAAACTTCTGAGACTGGAAATGGAAAAATTATTCATTTTCTTACACAAATTTCATTTAGATATTCAGGGTAAAGAAGAAGTGAAATTATGAAAAAAGTAAAATGATATCATAATGATATGATGCAAATGGCTACCTGATGATATTGACAATTCAATAGTAAAACTGATGGAATTTTGATAGTTTGAAAATCAATTCAACAGACTGAAAGCTAGAGAAGCAAAAGAAAATTGAGAAATTTGAGTTATAGTATTGATGATATTCTGTTTTTATTCTGCCATCAGAAGATAAAGAAAAAAGACAATGTCTTCACAGAACTTTGTTGTTGACTTGTGTTTACAGGATCACGTCAGAAGGTCTGGAGATCCTGGGTGTGACGGATGCAGACGAGGGTTCGTACACGTGTCGGGCGGAGAGTTCAGCTGGGTTTACTGAGTCTACTGGAACTCTCCGGGTTCAAGGTAAATAAAAATGAAATGAATGAAATGAAGGTACATACTCCTAATGACGACGATCCTCCACTGTGTTCTGCAGCTCAGGGCAGTTGTTGAAACAACCTTTAGCTGCAACCAGCCTGGTAGAGGAACATATTGTTCCTGTTGCCAGCTCCTCTTAGAATTTTCTATGAAGCTGAATAAAAAAAAAATGCAATGGTCCACTGTTCATTGTACTTATTTGAAAGAACACAAAAATGTCTCTTCCACATTACTGTTATACCTGTATAAACTGTACATATCATCTGTCTTTTTTGTAACAACCAATTAAGGCATAGCATGAAAGTTCATCTGTGTTGGTACAAGTCATTATGAAATAGGGACTAAGCTTCAACTTCCAACACTAACTACAAAGAATTGGGACTTACCCCAAATTTCCGATTGACTCCAGCAACCTTGCTCACGGAATGGACCCGTCTACTCTTGGAACGTGACGTCAGAGACACAATTGAGGCATGGCTAATCCCTAAGCTAGAACTTTTTCTACCTTTCCTCCAGTTCCTGCCATGATCACGACACCTCCAGTCAACCAGACAGTCAGTGTCGGCGAACCTGCCACGTTCCACTGCGTGGCCACCGGCACGCCCGTTCCCATGGTAACCTGGCTGTTCAACGGCGGCCCCTCCGGCACCCAACAGCCCGAGAACGCTTACCTGCAGTTCCCGTCCGTCGGGTTAGAACACATGGGGAGGTACACCTGTGTGGCCAGGAACCTGGCTGATAGACAAGATGAGGCAGACGCTTACCTTACTGTGCTGAGTAAGTAGAGGATTATTGGGTGGGCTGGCTTACTCTCTCCTTGCAGCCAAGGGCTGAATTGTGAGGAGCTTACAATGGGGGTGGGGCTTAATCGCAAGGGTCTGGAGCAGCTGCCAGTCGGCGCTAACTCAGGTGACTTCAATACGACCCAGGTGCGGCCATAAGACTGTAAGGTTTGAACCACTCACACCGGGAAGGGCCCCTAAGGGAGGGAGGGAGTGAATGAATGAATGAATGGGTAAATAAATGAGAGAAGATTTGAAGCACATGGGGAGATAAACCTGTCCATCAAGGAACCTTTTGGTGATGATAGAAAGAAGGAAGGAAAAAAAGCACATTTGGACATCCACCTGTGTTCACTGGGCCCGCCCGCTCCAAGACTAGTCAAACTACATCGTAAGAGAAGACCTCTGAGCTTAGACCATGACACTGACCAAGATTAATACCTCATGTTCTTACATGTATATCCTACTTATTTCAGTGGCCCCAGAGATCACATCACTGTCCGGCCCCAGACTTGTGAAACTAAGAGAAGACCTCAGGTTGGACTGCACCACAGTCGGCAGCCCCCCTCCCACTGTTACCTGGTTCCGCGATGGCCAGCTTCTGGTTACCTCAGACAGGGTGTCCTTCCCCTCCCAGGGTGCATTGCTCATACATTATGTGGAATATGAAGATGAAGGTAAGAAAAAGAATAACATAGATGAATTATTAAGAAAACAAACTTTTCAAGAAAGTTCTTATAAAAATATTTGAGATATTTTTGCATTGCATCCTGTCGAATGTCAAAAACATTTAGCATATAACAATTAGCAGTTGTTGAAAACACATAACTGTGGTTGATGCAATTATGATAATAGGGGTTAATTTCTTTGTTTAGTTTATCTTTTTTCTGATGTTTAAACTGTGCTTTCTGCTTTGTTTTTCTGTATTGTTTACAGGACAGTACATGTGTGTGGCCATCAGTGAGGCTGGAGAAGACAGACAGACCATGCCTGTATTTGTACAAGGTAGGAACACTCAGCACACTTGAATCCCTTTTTTCCTGAAGATTTAGGTATAGAGATCCATTTCCCAGTCCTCTTTTTCATTTACCCATGTGCCTGTCCTTGGTGCTGAACTGAAGGTGGTGCTACCATCTCAGCACACACTTTATTTCCTAAAGATTTGAGTCAACAAATCAAGTTCTTAGCATTAAAGTTCATCAGAGTTGCAAGATAAATTACATAATGAGAGATAAACTGTTCTCCAACACAAGAAAATTGACTCACTCGAATTTTCGACCGAATCTCTCGGTCTTCATCGGCTATCTGATCCAAGTGCTGTAGACATGTGATTTTTTCGCATGTGTTACATCAGTTTATTTCTCATTATGTAAATCCAATTCTTGGCATGGCTCTGCTTTTCCTTTACATGTGTGCCTGTCCCTGGTGCTGATCTTGGCTGTTGTACTATCCCTTCTTCTTAATGCTCAGATTTATAGTCAGGCTTAAAGCTGTATGACATTCACCATAAAAAAAGTAACAACTGTAATTATAGGTTATGTCATTATAACTCCAATGAAAGAGCAAAGTTAACCCTTCCTGTGCCCCCTCCCTCCTACAGTCCAGCCAGCTGCCCCAGAGCTCGTGTCAGCCGTGGCGCTGGACAGCTTCTCTGTCAACATCAGCTGGGTTGCCACCGACAACGGGAACAGCAGCATCCTGTACTACCAGGTGGAGTACAAACTCAGGTGAGTGTCACTCAGGACGTGTGCTTCAGGTGTTCCACAAGGCATAATAGTGGGACTTCCTCGACCCCTTATAGTCAGGGATGTTCTTGTTGGCAACTGCCTTAATGGTACCACACCATGGGTCAGTCTGTATCCAGTGACTGGTGCTATAGATGGCACCCAATTGGATTGGTGTCAGATTACATTATGTAGCAAGTGGCAGAACAGTTGGAGGGGCTGGTCACCATGTATATGAATGTGTTTAAGTAAGAATAAACAGAGCAGTAATTTGTTAGGCTAGAAGGTAAACATTATGCATTTGCTTTGCAGTGATGTCAAATTACATTATGTAGCAAGTGGCAGGATAGAGTTGAAGGGGCTGGTCACTATATATATATATATGTAGACCATGTGAAGGTGATTATTATGCATTTGCTTTGCAAATTTTACCTTTCCAGTTGGCATTTTTTTTTTACATTATTTCCAGTGATGCGCCGGTTTACACCGCCCTCCCGGACCGTATCCCTGCCACCGGGACCACTGGTTGGTTTGTCATCGAAAACCTTGAGCCGGCGGAGTCGTACTACTTCCAGGTTCGCGCCTGGAACATCATCGGAATAAGTGACCCAGGAAACACTCTGGAGGTCCAGACTTTCGCGTCAAGTGAGTAATCCTGACATGTGTACAAACAAGTGTAGAAAACCAGAAATTCTGCTGCAGTACCATACAAAGATGCTAGAAGGCTACTTGTCCCGTATTTTGCCAACAGCTACTACCCACATACCAAATACTGAAAATAAAGATCCATCCATAGCTTCATAAGTCGTGCTGTCCACAAACTCATCCACAAATAGCATTTGAAATGTAACCTTCTTGACAAAGGTAATTACTATGAATATTAGAGATATTTACCTGCCAACATTGCTGCATAGTCCTTCTGCTCTGTATACCTTTTTAAGTCTTTTTATACTTTGCACTGCAGCTAGGGAGTGAGAAGATTGCAGTCCCAAACCTAGTACCCAGTGATTTACCAAGAACCTGATGAAACTACACGTGTTCACAGAGATAATGATACTATTTGTTGTTTTCCCAGGCCCTTCAGCTCCCAGGAACCTGCAGGTTCCCTATAAGAACTCCACGGCCGTGCAGCTGAGCTGGGAGAGACCGCAGCAGAGGAACGGGGACGTGCGGGTCTATGAACTGCAGTACCGGGATCAGGGCTCACAGGGTGAGCATTTCTAATAAATTATTAATAAATAAACTGTTGTTCTCTTTGTTGTTTTGCTGTGTTGCTGTCATGTATTGCAGAAAATGGTTTTAGGTAAGACTTGTGAATATGAACTGCTGTACATTTTCAAGTAAACAGGGGAAGTGTAAAGTTAAAGTTCTGTAGAATGTATACAATCACTCGTATTCAATAAAGGTTTAAGAAGGAAGAAAAACATACAAGGTGTAAGAACTATAGTGTAGGGACTAGAATAATAGATATAGATAGGAATTGAGGTATAAAAAGGGTAGGCAGTAGGTACCATTTGCTTTTGGGGCTCATTAGGAGGGGTGTTTTGTTGCTCGGTAGTAGAAAAAGTAAGGAAAAATTTTCACCTAAGTTGCCACTATTAGTTACTGTTTTGATGAAAAAACACCAACTTCATGAAATTCCTTTTTCCAGATTTTGACTCCATCGAGGTTGTGTCGTCCACTCCCACCACGACCCAGCTGGTAGTTAACCTCTGGCCTCTGACCTTTTACCACTTCCGTGTGCGAGCGGCGACCGTGTGGAACGGACAGAGGCTGTGGGGGAACTACAGCAGCTTCCTACAGGTGCAGACCAGCCCGGGAGGTGAGTCATCAATCAATCAATCAATCAATTAATCAATCAATCAATCAATCAGTTAGTCAATCATGTTACAATGTGCATCAAAATATGTTGTAAGGGATGTACAATACTTCATCGTTTTTACAGATTTTAGCCATTACGTATCTATTTGGGACTAATGATAGTTCTTTTTCTAAATTTCTTTTCTCCTCTACAATATATATTCTACCTTCTCTTCTATGTCTCTGTCTCTGTCCTTTCTGTAAAACCAGACTTTCAAGGTTTACGTGAGTATACGAAATTCCAACCTTCTTCTTCTTGGTCTTCTGTATGACTTTATAAGTACACTGTCACTGACACCTTCTGCATCAGTCTACAGACATGGCTGCACTTCAGAATAACACAGTCACACACTCTTCAGGCATGTGGCAGCAACTGGTATAACGTCCAGCAACTTGTCATACACACACATACACAAAAATATGAACCCTGCACATCTGACTCAAAGCCTAATGTTCAAAGTGAATAGATCCCTGTGGACATGAATGCTCACTGATGTTCACTGTATGCTTCTATATGCAAATTAATGCTGTATGAGAATGAAGATTTCTTTAGCACAAAAGTTGCCTCCAATAAATGTGTTTATTTTTTTCCAACACAACTGATACCTCACATGAGTACAGACATAATTTATAAATATGCTGCTGAACACCTAATCTGTAGCATGAAGCAAAGATATATATCTAACATGTTTTTATTTTGAAAATAAGAAAGTGTTAAATGGTTAATAACCTCATGGTTTCTGGTCCATGTCTTTATTTCATATAGATATGCTGCTGAACATCTATTTCATGAAACAAAGACATGGTTGATTGATTTTTATTTTGAAAAGAAGAATGATTTTTATTTTGAAAACTAAGAAGAATGATTTTTATTTTCAAAAGAAGAAAATGGCTTCTAGATCTGTTCCATCCCAGACTTTATTCCTTCCATCCTGAACATTATAACACAATAACTAGCGCACAAATTTCCCTCAGCACCGTCCGCGGCACCTCAGAACGTCCAGGCCACAGCAAACTCCTCCGACACTATCCTGGTCGAATGGCAGGAGATCCCCTTCAACATGCAGAACGGTGTCATCACGTCGTACACCCTACGCTACAAACGGACCGACAATGGCGAGGGATGGAGGACGAAAACGTTGGGGCGACCGATCACGTCGACCTTCCTGTCGGACCTGAAGCCGTGGAGAGAGTACAGGATCGAGGTGCAGGGGTCAAACGCGGAGGGTTCCGGTCCCTTCTCGGATCCTGCGGAGGCAAGGACATTCCAGGCTGGTAAGCACAGTGTGGTTGAAGTTTGTTTTGAACACTTATAATTTGCTGTGTACCATAAGACTGCCACTTTAAAAAAGATTGTATTTGTTGGGAATTCAAAGAGATCTACCAGAGATTTCCAGGTGTTCAAGACATTCTCGAAGAGGACTTTTTTCATGTGGCAGTCTTAAGGTACCCAGAAAAATTAATTAATTATATATTTTAAAGTTAATGTAATATATGTTCTTAGGCCAAATGAACTTAAATTATTTGAATGAGATTTTAAAGGCCCATTATGTAAGATTTTGCGCAAAAAATTGAAATATTCTAAATATACCAAATCTCTGTGTTATCAACACTTTCTATCACTTTTCAACACTTTTTCGCCATTATTTCACATTTCTAACCTATGTTTTGTGCACAAAAACAGTCCTTGTTCAGTTCGAGGTGACACCGGTTTGAAAGTGGACAACAACAAACAACATACAGTGGAAGCCCCCCTAGGGGAGATAATTAGTTGGGTACGCCCCATGTATAACGGCCGGGCTATCTAGACAGGGGCACATGTCATCATGATCAGCTTCTTGGAAACACTCATATCTTTCAAATAAGGCAGGATATCATTATGAACTTAGTCTATTCTGTTCAGCATCAACAAACTGAGGTCATTATCGCTTTAGATTTGAAGAAAAAGTCTTGTAAGGATGAGGTCTGACAGACACTGGTGAGCTACCAGTTGGGCACCCCACTGGGGTGTTAATTGACACAAGGCCTGGCACTGCCAATGTGTGTGTGGCCAGAGGTTTGAATGGAAGATCTTTCACAGTTTTTAAAAACATTTCTATGGAGCAACGATGTTGCATATTCTCTCCCTGAATATTGTTTTGGAATACTTAAGTGTAAAGTCAACTTACTATGTAAAGAAATAGCCGGAAAATATACTTTTTGTATTGTCCTAAACTTACATAATGGGCCTTTAAAGTTGAATGGAAAAATTCTTTTAAAATTTAGCTCATGTTGTTGTAGGTTGTTTTGTAATTTTCTATTGTCTTCTTAGCTCCAACAGGTGCTCCAACAGACGTCAGTATCACAGGTGTGTCTCCGACAGCCATCCAAGTCACCTGGCAGGTGAAAAATTTTTACCTTTTCCCTGAGGACACAGGGCCAATATGTGGCTGTAAAGTTGAATTGTTGAAAACTAGGCGGATTGTCTTTGTTTTTGCTAAATTGCTCAATTTTAATGTTAAAAAAGTTAAAGGTAGTCCCATAGCCTTTTTCAGGCAGTAGGTTGTTAATCCACTGTGTCTAGGGCAAGGTATTGGAAGGCAGAGCCCATCCCTCTCCTTCCCCCTTTTACTTTCCCAACCAAAGTCAGGTACCCATTTTACACCTGGGTGGAGTAAGGAAAGTCATGTTAAGTACCTTACCCAAGGACACAACTGTTACATCTTGCCAGGAATGTCAGGAATTGAACCCGTGGCTTCTTGGTTTCGTGTCCGATAGCCTTGCCACTCGGCCATTTGATGCCACATCTTTAATGACCTGCTTTAATTTCAACCTTCCCCAGCCTGTAAGTTCAGAGTTCCAGAACGGCGTGATTGGAGGTTACCGCGTGAAGCTGGACGGACGGGAGCACGCGTACGTGGACGGTGCGGAGAACAGGGAGGTAACGATCGTCGGGCTGAGACCCTGGACGGAGTACCTGGTGGAAGTGGCAGCGGTGAACGTCGCCCTGAACGTGACGGGACTGTACAGCGCAGCCAGGACTGGCAGGACACTGGAGGATGGTGAGATGTTAGCCAGAAATATCAAGGCACAGAATCCTTGCTTAGAACCCACCTTCTGCTCCAAGTGTTATGAATGACAATATATATTGAAATTTGAATAGTATTACTTGAATCACAAGTTGTAGTTACTGTAATGTTATGATGTTACTTAAAAGGCTATATAAATAATTCTCTTTGTTATGCAGGCAGTATATGACATATATCAGTGCTTGCTGACACTTCCATGTTTGCCAAGCATATTAAGTTTTGTCTTAAATATATGATTCATTCTTTTCTTGCAGCAAGTTTACTTTAAGAAAAATCTTGATGGCCTGTGATTTTGCAGCTAGTGATACAAGTTTGCTTCTTCCCTGACATACATGTACAAGTATACATGTAGGTGCTACTTGTGAAATGATGGACGATCATCTTGAAGAATATCTATGATCCCTTTCAGTCCCTGGGCCCATCTCAGGCTTGACTGCCGAGGTCCGCTCCTGGAGCTCCGTACGGTTGTCATGGCAACCCCCTGCCACGCCCAACGGTGTGATCACAGGCTACGTCGTCAGTTACATCCCCATTGGTCGACACTTCCCCACCACCCAGCAGCCGACAACGGTCCAGACGACGGAGAGCGCCCAGAATGGGACAGACAGGAACAACACACAGGCTGAGGAACCTACTGGTATGGATTATCTCTGTCTCTAAGCTACTGATTAAATTTACTCCATTCTTACTCTTTCAGAAATATTTGAGACAGAGAGGAGTTTCTAATGAAGATGGCACTCTTGCAAAGGCAGCATAAACTGTATTTAGTCAATCTTTGCTATCACTTGTCACTGTGAATGTATAATAGATGTGATTCAGAAGTCAGAAGACAGTTGCCAGGAATATTCATGCTAAATAACTTTCTTCATCTGGATCCAGATCTTTGCTTAGATGTCTACCTTAAAATCATGAATGGCAATTGCCAAGTTTTGCTTGAAATGATAACTCTACTCTTATATAATAAACTTAAAATAAATGTTGCTGAAGTGGAGACTCCTTAACTTCTCTGTCATTTAATTGGTATCAAACATGTGTTAATTTTCCCACAGACACCTCTGCCTCGAGGGTAACCCGAGACACGGGTCCCACCTTTGACCTTGACCTTGAGAACGCGACCTTGACCACCATGGAGACGAGTGAGACGACTGTTGTTCTGGAGGGCCTGTACCCCAGTACTGTGTACCATGTACAGGTGGTGGCCAGGACTGGGGCTGGTGCAGGTGGTACTACTGTCAACATCACAGCTACTACATGTAAGTGAAGTACACATGTACTTTGAACACATAGCCCTGGGCTCTATGTGTAAGAAGTGTTAAAGACAAGACTTCTTGTTTGTGTTACGGCTTACAAATTTCAGGAATGCTGGTGCATGGAGTTTGTTATTAGCAAAAGTATGAATGTAGGTTGAGTACTTCTGTAGGTTGATCCAGCTACTATTATTGTACATGTGTGTGTAAGATATAGTGTAGAAGTCTCTCATTTGATGTTTCTTGTGCCTTACAAATCTCCCCACTAAAAATTTTACCTAAGTTAATTTTTTACTGTATTGTTCTGTTAATGTCCCTTCAATAGCCTGGTGTCCCATAGTGTATAATATGTAGAAAAAGGGGAAATTTCAGGGCAAAAGTGCTCTTTAAATACAATGATTTTTTCCTCCTCCCAGTGCCCTGGTACCCCATAGTACACCCACCGACCACTCCCGAACCTCCTACAACAAAAACCCTCTCAACTCCCGACAAGGCTGTGACAGAAACTGCCTCCCCTCCCCCTGGAGGAGGCAGCAGTGCAGCCCTTCTCCAGCCTCACGACGTCCCCATAGTGGTGGGAGTGTGTTTGACAGGTGGAATTCTCATCCTGGCGATTATTGGGTGGGCTGGCTGGAAGTGTCGGCACAGCCGAGCCAAGGCAAGACGACGGGGGTCTTACCGTAAGTTGAAGAAGTTATACATCCACGACTCCTTCAGGAATTCTTATGTCAACGCCTTACGGTATCCTTGATTAGCAAAGCATTGAAAAAAATATGCTGTGAAAGTGAAAACAAAACATGGCAGGTTAACTTATCAAAAATTTTTGAGATTTTTATTTTTTAAAAATATTTGAACATTGTCCCTTTTTGAAACTCAAAAATTTCATGGCCCATCATTGATGGTTGATTTTGAAGAAGTTTTTTTTTTACTGTATGTTGTAAAATTTCTAACTGAAAAATGTGTTTTATTTGTGCAATTTTTTAATCGGTACCAATAAATATAAAACTGGAAACTTTTGGCAAGCATGGCCTCCATTAAAAGAGTTTTAAAGCTCAAGAGGCAGTTAGCAATGTATGTCTAATTTAACATGTCAAACCTGCAAATGGTGCAATATGGAGAATTTGAATGTGCAGTACAAAATAAGGTGGTACATTTTGAAGTAAATGCTACAATTTTGACCCAAAATGATATCATATCAACCGAATTCATATCAAGGGAAAATAGTCGTATCTTTATAAATGATGATATCAAAAGAAAAATTAATGTGATCAAGCCCTGTATCAAAAATTCATGATTATACAATTTTTGAGCAGTATTTTATTATGCATAAGAAGAGATTTTGATATAAGTTGTGAATAATTTCATGATCTTTTTATTACATGGTGCAATTTGTTAACTATCCTCATCTGTAATTGCTTGACTTTAGATAAAAAAAGGCAGTTTCTAAAATGTTACATATAAATCAGTCCAGTATGATGACATGTTAAAGAGTAACACATTATTCATTGTCAAATGTGTGTATATAAGTAACAATGCCAAAGATGACACACCACACGACATATCACAAAACATATTTCTCTATTTTTATACTGACATTACTTCAATGTCTGTCACTTCTACCTACTCATCTTTGTTCTACAACCTTCTACAGTCCTGTAGATTTTGTATACTATATTTACCTCTTCTGTAAATAGTTTCATAGATTATTGGAAATTTAATATGTTCGTAGAAGATAAGCATATTAGTATATCTTTCTATCATTTTCCTGTAATTATATCTTTTCTTTGTTGTTACATGATAGAAATGCTAGAAAATTTGACATAAAATTACTTGTTAGACAAGAGCAAATGTATAACAGTTACTGAAGTTTTAGACTTTTTCCATACTGTTATAGTAACATAATTTTCTCTAATAAGTGTCTCCATGTGATTTATGTTACTAATATCTAACTTTGCTTCTTTGTATGGATGTGATGACAAGGCCACACCAGTACTTTTGCATGGTTCTGTGACATTTTAGTAAGATAAAAACAACATGGCTAAGGAAAAAACTAGCCCTTAACTTATCCACTCCCAAAAACTTGGTATACCAACTTGATGGTGTAGACTTTTTATATTGATTTTACAGCTAAGCATGTCAAGTTTGTCATATCTGAGAACCAACAAATTGAATTGGTGTGGCCTTACAATAGACTGTATTTTATTCTGCTGACTCTTTTCTACATCATTCTACATTTTTACCAAAACTATGATCACTTTGAATCTCTTCCACTGTCTATCATTCTAACAAAGTCTTTCTGTAATCCTATAACAAACTGTGCAACTGTTGAATCAACTTTTTGAGACCAGAATAAACTTGTTTATTAATGTCTTTCCTGTCTTGTATGTATGGCTCCTTGTTGCGGAGAGAACTCTATGTGTGTGTTTCCGTGTGTGTGTTTCCGTGTGTGTGTGTTTCCGTGTGTGTGCGTGTGTGTGTGTGTGTGTGTGTGTGTGTGTGTGTGTGCAAGCGTGTGTGATTGTAACTAACAATGGGCATAAACTCTGCACACTTGTAAAATGTATGTTTCTGTCACTGACAGATAGATAGTCATGTTTTTGTGGTTAATGGCTTTATGACATGTAAAACCATAGTCAGCCAAAGTCAGAAGAATTCAGTCAAAGATCCATAACCAGAGAATGGATGGATGGATGAATGAATGTATTCTCTTCTTCCTCTAAAGTCTCATTTCTCATTTCAACTGAAGCATATGTAGGTGTCATCTGTAGCCTTGGACCTATGAACGTGGCTAGTTCCACATAAAAGAGGTGCAGTTCTTTGTCAAACCTCAGGACAGTTTGCATGTTAAGAGATTTGTTTGTTCATGCAGAATTTGTACAGCAGAAAAAGCTATTTGTACTTTTTTCCACTGAAGTTACCTTGTTGGCCCTCTCCTTGGTGCTGAACATACAACAGTGCTGCTCATACAGCTACTATAGACTTTCCACAACTTCTCATAACACAAACCTTTCTGTTCTTCTGCTATACATTCTTTTCAAACTAAACTGGCTCCACTGGTTTGCTAGAAGGAGAAAAATAAACATGTAGCTAAAAATCCACTCAAACTGTCGTGTAGTGAAGCATGTACCTTATTGCACCTGTATATTTGGGACATGGTAGCTCAGATTATTATATATATAGCATATATGTGCCTAAGACTAATAAAATTTCCATGCATGTGCATTCAATCTACATGTATTTAAAAAATGTGAGAAGTAGTATAAAATGTGCTGCCGGACCAAGTTACAAGAGGAGGTGAGAGTAGTCACAACTTTTTGATAGAAAAGGTTATTCTAAGTTTTCAAATACTGTGTAGTTGGTGTCTCGTAGTCTGCAAGTCTGAAGTAAACTCTCTCAAGCAAGTTCTCTCTGCTTATAAAATATTCTGTACTTTCTGACTATATCTGCTACTGATTCTATCATTCCCTGAACACCCACACGCATATATTTCTGATTTCACCAGAGAATGGACTTAGGAAAACTACATTGTATAGCCTGTCTATAATTTTGTATCCTTTAACTGTTTTGCACACATCTGCACAGACGCAAAATGCAATGCACCTAAAGATGCACAGCAGTAAGAGGTGTTACAGGCAAATATAGAATATATCCTAAGTTATATTAGGACCTAGAGGTGCAATTTAGTATGGTGAGACCTGCTCCCTGTTGCACAGCACATAAACCTGCACAGGAAATGTTTTTGTTAGCAAATGTAAATATGGTGCCACTAAATACAGTGTATGCATTCTTGTTAATTTTGCCACTAATTTTTGTTACGTGCTTAAGTTGTTGCAGATGAGATAGACGGCAGCAGAATGAGTGAAGACAGCATCTTCAGTGCTCTCAAGGAGTCCAGGTGAGTACTCATACCTTAGAGCAGATCTTGGCATCTTAGTGGCATCTTAGTCCAGGTGATTTTCCATACCTTAGAATGTCCTTCACAAGAAGTATCTTAGTTTTGTGTCCCAAAGTTATTTGGGGCAAAATCTGCACTTGGATCAGTTTAGCATAGTACATTGTACAGTTGTGAGCTGTAAGATAACACTCAGATGTATGAGAGCGAGTGTTCTGATGTGGCAAAAGTATTACAAGTGATCAAATTCAGCATGGAAGTGCATCTGTGTTGGTACTTGTATGTTGTACATTTTAAAAGTTTGTTCCAACAAAATAAGTAAGTGCAGCAAATGTTTGCCTGATATAGACCCCAGTGAGTCTTCCTCAGAATTCAAGTGACCATCATTCCAAATCATATCCAGTTGCTTGAGTAACTGCTTTTTGGCGTATCTTATTACTTGGATGTCTAACCTTCACCAACAGACCAATCATCTAATTCTCCTGGTGCTAAATTCTGTTTTTTTGTAACGGTTACCATAGTAACCGTAGAATGGACAGGTATGGAGTCACACAGCCCTACATGCTGGACACGGTACAAGAGGAGCCGCGCAGCTCTTCCAGGCACTCCACATCCTCCCGCCGGAAAAGGGCCCCTAGCGACAGCTCTTCCAGGCACTCTACATCCTCCCGCAGGAGTTCCAGGAAGGAGAGAAGGCTGAGGGAGGTGGAGCATGTACAGGCACAGCTTGGGGACATGGAGCCTGGGGTAAGGTGGTCTTGTGGTTACTTAGAATCTGAAGGTTCAGGGTTCGAATCCCTAGCAGGCCCCAGTGTTTGGGGACAAGGTGGTCTTGTGGTTCTAAGGGTTGTTACTTGGAATCTGAAGGTTCTGGGTTCGAATTCCTAGCAGGCCCCAATGTGTTGTCCTTGGGAAAGGTGCTTTGCACCTATTTCCTCACTCAACTCAGTTGAAAATAAGAACCTAGCTTCATTTAGTGGAGGTCCCGTGTTTAAGGTGAGCTACACCTCAACTCAAGCACATTAAAGAACCCACCACACATTGAAAAGAGTTCTTCCTGGTGTGAGTGGTTTTAAAACTTACACTAAGTTACAGTTTGGTCCCCAGGTTAACATTGTGACAACATCAAAGCAAAGTGTATTGAGTCCATTTACATTCTGTTTTGGGGAAATTACTTGGTACATGTATATAATATGTCATATAGCATGTCGCACTTAATTTTCACAATTTGATTTTTGTGCTTTTTTCCCATCATGCTCCAGTCGGCCCTGTTGCAGCTTCAGGAGGAGCCGGCAGACACAGAGTACCCCGGGATGGACAACCTGGGGTTCTCTAACCCGGGGTACTCTGGGGACCCTGATGGCATCCCTCCTCCTCCAGGTAACAAATTTGCAATAAGATTCATAAGTTACATTGTTATGTTTACATTCCCAGAAGGGAAACATATTGCTTTTACTCCATTTCTTCTGCTTCTGTTCCAAACAAATAAGGTCAAAGACCTGGACCAGACGACTGTCACCATGGTAACTGGTGCTGTAGCAGACACATGGTGGTGTTGGATTACATTGTGTAGCAAGTGGCAGAACAGTTGGAGGGGCTGGTCACCATGTATATGAATGTGTTTGAGTAAGAATGAACTGAGCAGTAGTTTGTTAGGCTAGATCATGTGAAGGTAAACGTTATGTATTTGCTTTACAAATGTTACTTTTGTAGTTACTTAATACATGATGCCTAATGCCTTAGAAGATTATGTAATCTAGTCTTACAGAGCTACAAAATGGTGTTACAGCCAATTATGCTTCCTGTATAATCATGTTGTATATGTCGAATTCTATTTCTTCTCAGCAAATAGAATTTTCTGTGACATATCTATCTGTAATGTTATTTTTGTTTCATATCGTAGTTATTTATTTTGCGTTGTTTTTTTCCTCTGTTGTTTTTGCAGCTACCCTGCCCCCAGACCCAGACGCTTCCATCCCCCCACCCCCCATAGTTCACGCCCCAGACCCAGCAGTGAACGTCATCCCCCCACCCCCTGCTAACCCCCCTCCGAAAGCCATCCCCCCTCGTCCTTCTAATCCCCCTCCACAGGCTGTACCCCCTCGCCCTCTGGGCCCCGCCCCCCTTGTGGAGGTGCATGTACCCCCTCAACCTTCCACACCAGCTCCGAAACCCAGCCCTTCTGCAAAACCACCCCCTAAAGCTACACCTACACCTCCTTTCAAAACACCCCCTGAAGCTATTCCCCCTTCACCTCCTTTTGAAACACCCCCTGATGCCATACCCCCTCCTCCTTCTAACCCCCCACCAGAAGCTATCCCCCCTCCTCCCATAGACCCCCCATCAGAAGCCATCCCCCCTCCTCCCACAGCCCCACCCCCTGAAGCAGAACTACCCCCTCCCCCTGCAGTCCCACCCCCTGAAGCAGATTTACCCCCTGCTCCTGCAGTACCACCCCCAGAGCCAGACGTACCCCCTCCGCCAGTGAAACCCGCCCCCCTCCCGCAGTCCCCTAGACGCCGTCAACTTCCCCAGCATCCCGGTACGTCCAGTAGTTGCTATGGATACTGAGTTCTCTAGTTGCCATCTTTACCTAGTTTATTGAGTTGTCATGGTTACCCATGTTCTGTATTTGTCATGGTTACCCAGTTCCTTAGTTGTCATGGATACCCAGTTCTGAAGTTGCCAAAGCTAAGTTGTTATGGGTAGTCAGTTCTGTAGTTGTCATGAGTGTATGTATGATGTTTTACACTGCAGACCCATGATTTTGCGCTATATGTCTAGAAAAAAATAAAAGACAAATTTGGATATTAGATAGATTTAAGTTCATCCGATTCTCTTACAGGCATTCCTCCACCAGCAACACCTTCCCAGCATTCACCAGCAAGTCTCCATAGCAACAGGACTCCGCCCGGACCACACCCACCTGCTCCATTTGCGCACTCCCAGAATTCTGCCTTCTCCCCCATGACCTTGCCATCTACCAAGGTCGACCAGCCTTCCCCGACACGATCGCTACCAAGGAGACGACCTTCACCCTCGGACTCCACAGCCAGTAGGTCAAAGGGCAGGGACAGTGTGTCACAGAATGGCTCGTTGCCAGGCAGCAGTAGGCAGTCTGTGACCTCTGACAGTTACCCTTCGACTCTTCACCCCTCACACTTGCCCTCGACAAGTATCACCCAAAATGGCAGTCCTCCTAGGAAGGGTCAGCAGCTCTCTCCTAAAGATGGCCGCAGTCCCAGAGGTCACCAGAAAACACCCTCAAGGTCAAGTGCAGGTTTGTGACACATTTCTCTTACAAGGATTTTAAGTCAGTTGTTGTCATTTGATAGTATTTAACATGTAATAAATAAATATTTTCATGTAGTAAGTGAATCATTGAGACAAGAAAGCGTCAGTTATTTTCAAAAAATAGCAGTCATGTTACTCATGCCCTTTCACCTCTGACCTCCCAGCTGGCTCCTCTAGCGGCAGGTCGTTGCCAGACACCCCCCTGAGCAGCTCGTACAGCACCCCCCACTCCAGCGTGGGGCGGTCCGGGGGGAAGAGGTCCAGGAAGAGCAAACACTCCACCCCCTCGGGCAGCGGGCTGTCGGCCTCCGACTTGGAGGGGGTCCCCCCCGATGTACAGCAGCTCTATTCACAGGTAATCATGTCATCTTGGATGGGACTAAGGTTTATGTAAAGCCGGAGGACCGGTGTTTGAAGAGACACACACCTCAAGTACATTAAGGCACCCACAACACTTCTGCCGGGTACGTTATTAGGATTGTCACATTGAAAAAAGTGATATCGAGGCCTTCTCAAGAATGTCTTGAACACATGGATATCTAAAGTGTGCAAACCTCAGGATGATGCAGTATTAGATCTCTTTATATTCCCCTTTTTCTATACCTGGTCATTACATTTTTAGTTAGTGAGTTTAACTTTTTATACCTATAAATACTTATATCAAACTGTTTTGTTAAATTCAGGTTGATCTGTCCAAGAAGCGGAGGAACAGAATGAAGCGAGACCACGCCGCCGCGATCGCCCGCGCGCTGAGCCAGGAGGGGGAGAAGGACGTGGGGGGGATTCTCGACGATAACGCTGTGGTGGTGTTCAGGGAGAGGACGGCTCTGTGATCCTACATATCCTACAGCTTCAAGAGTGTTGAAGGGGCTAAAATCATCTACTTACAGATTACTCCCTCACACGAAAAAAAACCTGCATACTATATTAGATTCTGGACGACTAAGCTGTGGTAGTATTCAGAGAAAGAACGACTTTGTGATGATCCTAAAAATACTACAGCTTCTAGAGTTCTCTGAAATCACCTCATAGATGACTCCCACATGACTACATACTATTAGATTCTGGATAACAAAGCTGTGGTGGTGTTCAGAGAAAGAACGGCTTTTTGATCCAAAAATCCTACAGCAGACAGAATTCAAAGTTGACCATCTACATTTATCGTTGAGGAATGTAGAACTTTAGCTTGACTTTGCAAGATCCGCTATTTCTTGGATAGAGTTGGATATGATTTGTAAATGACAATGCTGAAAGTCCTTGCTAAGGGTCTGCAGACAATTTTTCTATGATCATATTCCATGTATAAAATTTCTATTCATTTAAGAAATATGATGATCTTCATTTACTGTTATCTGTTCCAAAATCATACTAACCAGTTTTACTCTATGCAAGAATCAGAAAATAGCTCTTTGTACTTTAAGTGTGTCACTTGCACAAGAAAATCTAGAGGAAGACATGAGAAATCTTCAACAACTATGCAATTCTCCACATTCCAAATATACATTTAGTATTATTACTTGTGTAAACAGAAATTGAAGTTACTAAAGTCTTAACCATGCAGTACTTGTAGATTATTGCTCAATGTTGCTTGTTAGTTAGTAAGTAATATGTTTGAAGTGTGATTAACAAGATGCTGCTGTGATTATGCACTATTTGTGATTGCTGTGAATTAATATCATGAGATTAAACTTAACCGTTGCAGTAGATAACTAACTTGCCTTGCAGAATCTTGCCGATGAGAATTGTGATTTGATAAATTATAATAATAGGATATGTATTATGATATATAATATGCTTTCTAAAATTTGTTGCATTACCAAACTTTAAGGTAGATTAAGCTTCTAGTATTTTGTGATTGGAAAATTGATGTGTCAAAACGATGAAATGTTTGTATAATAGTTTATTTTCAATAAACTGCTCCCATAAAAAGTGCCATGTTATATTTGTGAGAATGTGTATTAACAAAAAAGTATTGTTTGTCTACCATCTAGTGTCTAGTCTAAAAAAAATATAATATGTTTGAAAAGATGAATTTGAAAAAAATCATAAAATGTTTTATTAGGACAAAAATTCCTTTACCAGATAAGACCTTCACTAAAAAGTTAAAACAGGTACATCTACATGTACTGGACAAGGTAAAATCTAATCTCCAAGCAGATGTTTTGGTGGCTGCAAAATACAGTATCAAATTGGCCAGGCTGTATTCATTGGCCAGACTGTATCCAACACGCCACGCCTGGCCAATGGATACAGCCTGGCCAATTTGATAACTGTATTTTGCAGCCACCGAAACATCTGCTTGGAGATTAGGTAAAATCTAGCCAAAGTACATGTAGTTGCCATTATGTGTAGCATTCACAAACGTACAAGTCTACAAGGTTCAATCAAAAAAGCTTCTAGTAGACTGATTATAGATAAAAGTACATCTGTATCTACAAAACATCTACCAAAAAACACAACATTCTTCTAAATGGTGTATAGGTAGTCTATGTACAGTACTGTTGCAATATGTTTACAATTGAGGGTAGTTCACAAATCACTGTCCTTTCAGGAAAACTTCCCATCTTTTGGCACCAGTGGGGTGGGGCTCACAGCACCGTTATTATCACTTTTGGAGCAAAGTTGAAGTGTACTTTTCTGATGTACAAATGTATATGGGCATTGCAACCATCCTTCAACAGAGATGGGGACGCCATAAACTTTCTTATGACGCACTGCTCATGCACCAAGGCATTCTATCTGCAAAACATGATGCCACAGAAGCAGTGGGTTGCTTGACAAAAGACAGTCTTTGGTCATTCCAATTTTTCAATAATGTTGGAAATTACAGTTCAACTTTGCTTCAGACTGATTTCCACCAACACTAAGACATGTAAGACTAGTTCTCAGTCCCCTGCATGTGCCGTCTGTAGAAGTTGTTTCTCCCACATGACGACCGTTGCTAGGTCACTGTTCATCAGTCCCCCTGCATATGACAGGTCTGTAGAAGCTGTTTCTCCCACATGACGACCGTTGCTAGGCTCCTGTTCTCAATCCCCCTGCATGTGACAGGTCTGTAGAAGCTGTTTCTCCCACATGACGACCGTTGCTAGGCTACTGTGTAGAACGGCCTCGTTGGCTGCCTTCAGGAAGTGTTGGAATCTTCCATCCCCTGTTAACACAACACATACTATATACAAGAAGTAAACACCAATTTGAAAATGAATGCACATGGTCCAAATGAAGGCATTGAAATTTGGGTACTGATTGAAGACATAGTATTTACACATTTTGCATGTCTATTCGGTTGCAACCTTGTTGAACAATTGTCTTACAACTCTTATCTGCGTTTAACTTAGCGGATGAATCAATATGACGTTACTCTCTGAAATGAGGACTACAGACGGAAAAGGTAGATAAATGGTGTATTCCATCAGACCATGAGTCCATCCTGTCAATGTTGAAAGTTAAAAGATATATAGTGTATCAGAACAATTCAAACAGTGACTACAATAAATCTACCGAAATTCGACATTACAGAATCAAACTTTAGCCTCATTTTAGGTCATGCATGAAGGCTGTGACGGAACCAACAGGCTTCTCCGTAACAAGACAGCCGAAGACACATTATACAACTATTATACAACTATGCTAAGAATGCCCTTTGTGATTAAAACCTGACCCTTACCCAGTAGCTGTTGCATAGGAACCACCTCCAACATGTCCCTCTCTCCCTGCAGCTCACACATGGTCTGTCTCACGTCCTGGAGTGCCTAACACAGGTGACCACAGAACAAAGTGGGAGACAGTTTCGAGAATCCACATACTCAGGAAGATACTAAATATTCTCCGCAAACCATAAATTCATTGAAAAATAGATAAAAGACAATATTGTCATAAAACTGTCAAGGAACATGTCATGAAACATTATAATTGTTTACTGTAACAGCACACTAATCATTTCATAGTCCTGAAGTACATGTAGATTTAGCATTGATACCGGTATCAAAACTTTTTTTGTCTTATAATTACCTCCAACAGCGTGGGTTGACAGCCCCTGTATCCAGTACACACCAGCAACTGGCTGGGTCTGCTGTCTGACTGTAGGGGACACAAACTAACCTGGAACAGAAAGGCGCAACTTAAGCACCAAATTACTGTAATTCATTACACAATACAGTAAACTGCTAAAATGTGTATAGTAATTACCCAAATCTCAACTCTTCTTTTTAGGTACAACATGTAGGTCCACAAACTCGCAGGTCAGAGTTGGAAAGAGCTGTTATTAATAATTACAAAGTAGACAAATAAACCAATTTTATTGAATCTTCAAATAAAAGGCAATGAAAAAAGTGATTTATCCTAAAGACTCTTTGCATCATCTTAAAAGAAATACTCTTACTACTAGATACAAGATCAGAGCACTTCACAAACCTACATGTATGTGCTAAATTATACACTTAAAGGCTGTTAATATTCCATGGGCAGCTATGGTATGGTGGTAAGACAGTTCAGTCTGCCAAGGTAGCCTGTTTGGCAGCAAATCTGTGTTGGTTACAATGTTAGGCAGCAGGGAGAAGGTTAAACAAATAGACAACACACAATGTTGTGTGAAGTATGTAGAAAAAATGCAGTAATTGTTTTCGCATCCCCTTTTGCGTATGATACAAAAGTCCTTCATTAAAATGACCTTCACAGAACAAAGCCATAAGATTGTGGGGTCGTGTGGCACAACGGCAGAGTGCTCGACTCAGAACCAAGAGGTCCCGGGTTCGAGTCCTGCCATGCCTCCAATCTTGTGCCCTTAAGCTTGGGAAAGGCACTTTACACGACTTTCCTCACTTAACTCAGGTGAAAACAAGTATTGTCCTGTCATTTATTTATTTGTCCTCTGTGTTGGTGGCAGCATAAAATAAGTTGAAAAAAACTTGAGTTGTCTTCCTCGGTTGTCAGTCAGACAAGACTGTGACTTCTGGTGTAGCGAGCTTTACCACCCCCATGTAGCCTCTTAGTTGGTAGCTTCCAAGTTGAAAGGTCACCTCTCACTGTGCACGCGCACCAGTCTATTTTTTTCGAGCGAATAAACAACACCTCCGTGTAGTGTTCACAGTCTTGTCTGCCTGACAACGAGGGGAGCAGAGACAACTACACCTGTCCTTCACAGGTTTGGACAATTTGTATTTTGCCGTCAAAAAAAATAACAACAACAGCCATGCATCAGGTGTTGATACATGTCCTGTGATAACCTTTCAGTTATTACTAGAGGCTTGGTTCTGAGTCATGCCCAAATAAGGCAGGACTGAGTGGAGATCTCAAGCGTAGGAAGTGAAACAGGAAGGATGACTCATTGCAAAGCTATTCAACAAACTCATTGAGCCTTCAGACTTGACATATCAGGTAACATGGCCCCAATTTGACCCCAGGTTAAACAGCAACACAAAAGACTGTTGACACAGCATGTCTTAATGGAAAGTCCCAGCATTCCTAGCCCTGAGTCTGTATATGGTATGTATCTGAGTGTACAACCAGTCAAACCGCCATTGGACACAACACACCATTCATAGCTGTGGAGTTTCAGACATCCAGGTGAGATTTAGACAAGATTCAAACATTCAAGTGAGATTTAGAACAGCTCAGAAATCCAGGTGAGATTTAGACAAGTCAGAAACAGTCAAATCAAAACAGACATTTACAGCTTCGACAGTGTGAAGTTTTAGACACCCAGGTGAACTTAAGTCATATTGTGAGTTCACAAGAAAAGAAACAGACTGAGGTTTACTTTTAATTCTATAAAGTTGCAATTAACACAATGTTTATGAAATGTAAATTAACCCAAAGTAACAGAGCTAGCAAATTCAAGGCAACATTTTGTTTTGTCCTTTGCTGCAGAATACAATATAGATGACAGAAGATGTCTGCCACCAATGTGGACAGCCTAGCAAACAAGCTTCAGAACTTGGAGTTGTGTCTCAAAGACCAACACGTTCCAGAAGTTGGTTTGGGGCAGGCACTGAGAGAAGCTATTCTTAACAATGATCACTGTATTGAAATAGAGGTCCTGAAAAGTCTTGGAGACCTGCATCTTGAGAAAGGCAAGCTCAGTAAAGATTCCGCAGAGTTTGACAAGGCTGCTGCTCTGTATGCTGCTGCCTTCTTGCGCTGCACAGATCCAGACATGGGAGAAACATTTGAACATCGTATCCGCTACATGGAGAAACTCTCCAGACAACTGCTGCAGGGGTACAGTCCACACTACCGGTGGTTGTCACCAGACTACTGGGGTACAGCTGACAACAATGTCTTAAGGGTGGCAGAAATTTGTGACAAACTGGACAGAAGAGTCGGTAAGCCCTGGCACTCTGTAGAGGAGACTTACACAGAAACGTTAGTGACTGCCATCACAAATGGTGACGGGTTCCTAGAAGTCGAGGTCCTGAAATCACTTGGAGATTTCTACCTCAAGAAAGGCAAGAAAACTTCTGATGTATCCCAGTTTTCCAAGGCAGCTGTCATGTACAACAAGGCCCTAACAACGTGTGGGGATCCTGAGACAAAACTGACTCTGGAACATCGAACCAAGTACATGGAGAAGATCAGGACAGCAGTGAAGAAGGTTAGTAGTTTTAGCAAGAACAGATGATATCATCATTTGTGCTGGGAAAAACTGTAAAGACCAACATATCATACTGTTTTATTTGTATGTAAATAAATGTACTTAATATTATTACTGTACAGAATCATCATTATAGATAATAATATGACAACAGCACAAGGACACGTAAAACCATATAAATGCGGATTTCATTTTGCAACCATACAGAAGCCACCAAAGCCAAGAGAAGGAAGACCTGGCACGGGACATCAGTTACCAAACATCACAAGAACTGACATCATTCAGAACCAACATCTTCATCAAGACAAAATGAGGTGGGACACATAAAAAAGTTACTACTATCTCCAAAAAAGCTAGTTATGACAGTCAACATAAATAATGTAATATGTAAATCTACAGTAATATCTGCTATGTGAGTTTTGTCCCTTTATTATGCATGTTCAGAAACACTGATCCAGGGTCCCAGTAACAAAAATGTCACTCTTCTTTTTCTCTAATCTCAAGGGAGTACAGGAAACACCTCAAACAAGGTGACTCCTCCCTTGCCAGGGCAGACCTGGACTCAGCAGAGCAGCACTTTGCAGCTGCACTCAAGGTGGTACATGTGAGAGGTAAGGGAAACTGTGACGAAAGTTTCTGCTTTTGTTACATTTGAAATCATTTAACATCGTGCCCCCCTCCCCACCATCCTAGTTTTCAACTGATCTCCAAGCAAATCCTATGGTCGTGGTAAGACTGTATCCATTGGCCTGAGAAGTGTCCATCAGCTATGGTGGCTGATGGACACTTCTCATCAGGCCAATGGATACTGTCTTTATTAAGTTACCACTGTAGGATCTGCTTGAAGATTAGTATTTAATGTCAATTGGTAATGTAACTGCAGTTACAATAATTATTGTTGATGAATATAGCCATGCTGTTTTGTTTTGTTTTGTACTGAAATCTGTGGTGCACATGAAATTGAGCTATGTTCTTACTGAAAAGGCAGCAGCATCCTTGTCACATCCTTCTTAAAAACCCTAAAACATTAAAGTAATACTGTATTCTTAATGTCGAGTGATGTACGTTTTTTTTACTACATTCTCTTTAACCTTCAACAAATTTCATGTCGCAGTTTCTGTGTACATGCAAGTTGATTGAATTAAACTGAACTGAATCACATGACGATTTATGACATATGTGACCATGCCATAACAATATATGAATAGCTGTATGATTAAAGAATATGATTGTATTCTCCCCAGACCCCACAGCCCAGCAGTACCAGAGAGAGGTGGAGCCCCTGTGCAAGTTGGGGGATGTCTACAGTAAGCGAGGTCAGCAGACGGGAGACGGGGGAGACTTTGTCAAAGCAGCAGCACTCTACAATGCAGCAATAGCCAGGTCAGAGGATCAAGTCCTCAATGGTAACTTAGCAACAGCAATTAAAGAGGTAGAAAAGTCATTTCTGAAATGTATCCTAGACATTAGTCATAATGTAGGCCTAGAGAACACAGAAAATCACAAGAAACAGCTGAAGGAGATGCGGGACCAGATCAAGCTGGAGATGGAAACCATTGACCAGCAGCTGGATCCCTATGTACATGATGAGGACGACCCATGTGTCAAAGAGATAGAGGCAAAACGAGCTCAGGCTGTCAGGCAGTTGTTTGAGAAAATTGCACAACATAGGAAGGAGTTCATCAGCCTGCTTGTAGAAGAGTGTATTGGGTTAATGGGTCCCCCTCCCTGTAAGTATGCCCTGATAGGTTTGGGTTCACAGGCCACAGGACTGGTAACTCCATACTCAGACTTGGAGTTTGCCATCTTGGTAGAGGAAGAAAGTGAACAATATAAAGTTTATTTCCGTAACCTCACCCACTACCTACACCTCAAGGTGGTCAATCTGGGAGAAACCATTCTCCCAGCACTGGGAATAAAATCTCTCAATGACTTCTACTCCAAGAATCCAACTGACAACTGGTACTATGACTCTGTTACACCACGTGGGTTTGCATTTGACGGCTCCATGCCAAAGGCAAGCAAGACTCCACTGGGCAGGCAGGGAACAAAGAACAAACCACCCAGTGAACTCATCCGCACCCCAAGTAACATGGTCTCAATACTTCAGAATGATGTCACACTGTACCTGAAGGAAGGATATCACCTTGCCACTGTCTTAAGAAACCCATGCCTGATAGCAGGGGACCAGGATTTGATTGACACGTACATGGCCATCACAGTGGAGATACTGCAAGCTGATGGGGGCAAAATGGCTCAACAACTGGCACAGGAGACAATGAAAGAAGATATGATGAGATATGCAGAAACCATTAAAGCAAGATTGACCGACGTAAAGAAAGAACTCTATCGCTTCCCAGCTGTAGCCGTGGACTGCTTAGCACTGTCTTCAGGTATTGTACCTACCACAGTCTGGGAGACAATAGAAGAAATGGAAAACCAACAAGTGATCAATCCCAACAATGCACACCACTTGACAGTGCTTACTAGCATCTCAGCAGAACTCAGGCTCAGAACCTACATCGCAAATGGTGGACAGAAGGAAAACCTGTCAGCTATGGCCTCAATGGAAACAGTGCTTGATGGAAAGAAATCAGCGAGAAGCACCAATGATGAAGAGCAAACAAATTCACTGAAGGCAGTTTTCTACATACCAAATGAAAAACAGCTTTTTAGATACTTTTCTTCGTCAGGTCCTCTGAAACTGTTTTTGTCCTTGTGGGCTCAAGATCGTCTAACTTTAGATTCAGCCTTTAGTTTCCGTTATACTTCTTTATGGGCTCGTGGAATGATGTACTTTCAGCTATGCAAGTATAACCTAGCTGTCAAATTCTTTGAGAAGGCCCTTGACCAGGAAGGTATAAAAACTGACTCAGAGAGAATTGACCTAATTGGCTTTATCAGCAATGAAGGAGAAGATTCCAACCTACATATTAGGCAAGCTTTGGATGAGCAGAGTGTTCTAAGGCAAGGTACCAACTCCTACATTAAGCCTGGCCCGTTGCTGATAGTAGAACAAGAAGATCCTAGCAAAAGTAACATTGCCATTGCTACATTACTGTTCAACCTGGGATCTTCTTGGCATCATTTGGGTGATTACGAGAAAGCTATCGGTTACCATGAGCAGGCACTGCAGATGCAAAGACGTATCTATGGTCAGACTGTAGCTCATCCTGATGTAGTAAAGTCACTTAACAGCTTAGGGACAGCCTGGCGTGACCTTGGTGATTATGAGAAAACAACCACCTACCTTGAGGAGGCACTACAGATGTGCCGGGCTCTCCATGGTCAGCATCCTAATATTGCATCGATACTCAGCAACCTAGGTATGGCCTTTATCAGCCTGGGTGATTACAGGAAAGCAATCAGCTACCATGAGCAGGCACTGCAGATGTACAGGAGTGTCTATGGCCCAACGGTTGATCACACTGACATTGCTAGGACACTCAACATTCTAGGGCAAACGTGGATCGACCTTGGAGATTACAGGAAAGCAATTGGATACCTGAAAAAAGGACTGCAGATGAGAAAGAGAATTTATGGTGACAGTACTGCACATCCTGACATTGCTATCTCACTCAACAACCTGGGGATAGCCTATGAAAACTTGGCTGATTATGAGACGGCTAAAATCCACCATGAACAGGCACTGGCAATGCGCAGAAGTATCTATGGTCAGACCGCTGAAAACCCTCATATTGCTAGGTCGCTTAATAACCTTGGGTCAGTCTGGTGTAGCCTGAAAAACTACAGCAAAGCTAAAAGCTACTGTCAACAGTCACTACAGATGAGGAGAAGTATCTATGGCCAGGATGCTAAACATCCTGACATTTTCACCTCACTTATAATCATGGGGCGAATCTGGCATCATTTAGGGGATCACGGAAAAGCAATCCACTTTTTTGAACAGGCACTTCAGATGATAAAATTCTTGCATGGTCAGAATACAGAACATCGTAAGATTGCTGTCACACTAGCAAGTCTTGGGGCATCCTGGACTGAAGCTGGTGATCCCAGAAAAGCAATCAGCTATCTTACAGAGGCTCTTCAGATGTACAGGAGTATCTATGGTCATCGTAAAGCACATCCTGACATTGCAGCCTGCCTCAATGCCATGGGGGCAGCATGGAGTGATCTGGGTGACCACAGAAAGGCAATCATCTACCTTGAACAGGCACTAGAGATGTACAACAGTATCTATGGACAGGGCACACCACATACTGACATTGTCTCATTACTTACCATGCTGGGAATGTCCTTTGGTCACCTTGGAAATCACACGAGAGCCAAAAACTTCTTACAAAAAGCCTTGTCAATGGCAAGAAAGCTTTACCCTAAGGGCAAAAGTCACCCATTGGTAAACCAAGTTGAATTAATCCTTGCCAAGATCTCAGCAATATCAAGAGGCAAGACTTAAGAAACACAGCAAAATTCAAAACAAATCATTTTCCTTTTGCGAAGGTAAACATCACTTTATAGTTACTTAATAGTACAGTAACTATGATTGGTTATACCTGTGATTTCTAATTCTTCACATCAAATTTGATGAAATGCAAGATGGTATATAGGAATCGTTACTGTATCATATGCAAATCATTGGTCATTTTCGTATCATCAAAGAGTTGTACTGTCAATTGCTTATCCTTATTTAATTACTTTGAATCAGTGTATGCTTGTAATGCTGTCGATTTCTGGGTGCTGCCAGAACCAGCCATGTTTTCCTGATTAATGTACACATTTATTAAAAGTTCATCTTTGGTAGATAGCATTATTAAAAAGTTTAATAAGTTTCGTGTGTTGAAATATAGCTACATGTTGTATATAACTTTATTGCATGGCAATTGTACAATCATGCCAATGTATGTCAACAACTACAAAAATGTATTGAACATAGTACAGAAAAAAGGTATAGAAGAAAACCTAACATCCTAATTATATCTCTGTGCTGACTGCCTACCTTGTTGAAGACCCTGTGCAGTACGTAGACCAGTCCTGCAGTGAACCTGGTCAGTAGTGTGTGCACACAGCACACCAGCACGCCGCCTGGGGGCAGGCTCTGGGGAAAGAACACAGAAACATTAAAACTGACTTACAGTATACAGCAGAGTGGATTCATTCCTAAATCTAACCGACATCTGACACACCGCAGTCGTCTCTCAGTAAGACTTCTGTAGCTGCATAGTTCCCGTTTAGAACTTTTAGTCAGCCTGTTACTTTTATCTACTATAACCTGTTAAAACTGATTTACTTAAGCAAGAAATCATTATATTCTATACATTGCACTTATAGAGAAAACTGTAAGAAAACAAATAATGTTTTAACAAGACTTGCTGATATTGCTTCAATCACTTGACATTTTTATTACAGTAATATGGCCAGTTTTCTGTTGTAACAATATGATGTTTGAGATTATGTGCATTGTAGAGGACTAATTCAACCCTGTATAAATATGACAGAAATAAATAAATCAATAAATAAGGACTACCCTTGTCAAGATGGACAAATTAAATGTTGGATGGTTGGTTACAATATTATGGAGAGCTCATGGTCAATCATATATCTTCCTGTAGAACATTGTATTCAATTGATAGCATAGCATTGTATACCAAACTACATTGTATATGTATGAGAAAGTTTATGAAAATTTGAGGAAGTTTGTCTGTATGGTTTCTTCCACTAAAACTTGTTGATTTCAGAATCAGATATTCTTACTTTATTAGAAATTCCAATGTAACATTGTCTGCCAGGTACCAATAAAGATTATCATGATATCACATTACATCTGATAGTATCAAGTTTCAGTACCTTAAGAGCCAGGAGACAGAGTAAGAGGAGGTCTTCCTTGGTGTGATTCTCCTCCAGCCCAAACTCTCCCTCATCTGTCCTCAAGTCTGCAACAATTCCATCTACTCCGGTCATCTGCAACAACTTGGGTAACCTGTGAAAGAGTACAAAACTTGAGTCACTTCAGATTCAAAACTTTTAAAAATGCTTTTCTTTTAACAAGTATATAGAGTGTAGAACAGTAATATGAGACCCATATTCAAATTTTTTTAAACATTTCTGAAATCCAATAAAAAATGCTCTTTAGTACTGCGTGTAGAACTGTAATAGGGGATGGAGATTCAAAAATTTTTCCAAACTTTTCAAAATTCAATAAAAAAGCTTTCCTTTAACAAGTATACTGAGTGTAGAAATGTAGAATGGGAGCCAGATTGATTTTTTCCCAAACATTTCCAAAATCCAATAAAACATAAAGTGTAGAACTGTAATATGACACCCAGGTTCAAATTTTTTACATTTTCAAATTCCAATACAAAACGCTTTTCTTTCAGCAATTACTAAATTGAAGAAGTGTAATATGAGACCCAGATTGAATTTTTTTCAAACATTACCAAACTCCAATTAAAAAATCCTTTAATTTGATTTAACAAGTATTAAGTGTAGAACTGTTATATGAGACCCAGAGTGAAACTGCAGTGTGAGACCTAGTGTGAGACCCTGGATGTAGTAAACACAGGAGACCAGTATTGTGTACATGTAGTTACTGTTAGCCCGGTTTACATTTAGCCAAACCTACAGACAAACATAGATACTTCTCTTACCTGAAGAAACACAGGTGAGCTTACCTGGAGTCCTGTAGCACACCTGTCCTGTCCCCAGGTGAGATAGGTAAAGACTTACCTGGAGTCCTGTAGCACACCTGTCCTGTCCTCAGGTGAGATAGGTAAGACTTACCTGGAGTCCTGCAGCACACCTGTCCTGTCCTCAGGTGAGATAGGTAAGACATCTTCACCAGGGTTCACCTCCTTCAGGGCCAGAAATGTCTCCACTGGGTCCGAGTCAACACTGAAAATCTATCATTACAGGGGAGAAAAATAAAGAAAATTATAACATAATTCCAACATTTTAAACTCAATTCAAAGCCAAATTATTTATTCTGAATAGGTTTTTCCTTTATATTATTTAGTGATCTTTTTGTTTTTCTTTAAAAATCTGTGAAGCTCAGGTGGAAGGTCCCGTGTTTGAGGATAGCCACACCTCGAGCACGTTAAAGATTCAAACCTTACAGTCAGGTCTTACGCAGCTTGTACATGTACTTACATGATCATTGTAGTACTACAAAACTGGTGTGTTATGCCTAAAGGCAGTTTACGGGTTATGCAAAACAAACAAACAAACAAACAGACTAAAATTTCATGTTCTGTAATTTACTTTAATTAGCAATTTGAAGTTTCTGCAAACATACCCACCTTCGGCTCCAGCCCTGCACTAAGGTAAGGTTTGAGCATCTTTAAGACTCTCGTGTTGGTAAGGCACAGGACCTTGGGCAGCAGGGACTGAAAAAGAAAATTTAAAGTCTCAGAAAAGAAAATATCAAGTCTCAGACCAAGACAAAAATAAAGTTGAACATTTAATAGCTTTGTGAGCTGTATAGTTCAAAAATAGCAAATGCTGGTAAGGAAATATTAAACTTCTTATTGTCACTGGTAAAACATTTCTTAACTCACCTGAGACAGCTGTTGTCCCTTCAAGACATGGAATGCTTCGTCTTCACTGGACCCCATGTCTTCTTGAAACTTTCTCAAGAAGGCTCTATTCTCTAGGAGAAGAATCTAATAACAAAAAATACCAGTTAAAGACCACAACTTCATCAAGACATACAAATAGCTTTGAAAACATCAAACTTAAAAAAATAAAAGATCTGTTTGACTTCTTAAAATTCAAAATAACCAGACTGTGTGTGTTTTCTGACCTGTGCCTTGTCCAGTGCCTCGTTCCACTGACTGAGTACATGGACATCACAGAAGCGCGAGTTCCATATTCTCACCACCCTCCTGCCTACTACCGGGAAAATAACATCTTCTACTGCAGCCGGGCTGGCCTCTGTCTCCTGCGTAAGAGAAAGACACACCAAAGTAAAGAGAAGGGATTTCTGCCATAATTGAACCATGGAAACAGACACTACTTCTACTGCAGCTGGGCTGGCCTCTGTCTCCTGAAGAGATTTAGAAGTGCGTAGAAAATAATAGTCACTATACTGATAAGGATCCTTACAAATGTTATATTCAATATATTCAAGCAGACAGACAGCATTGTGTTTGAAGACAATGTTACATGTGCAAATGGATGGATGGATGGATGGGTGGGTGGGTGGGTGGGTGGATGGATGGATGGATGGATGGATGGATGGATGGGTGGGTGGGTGGGTGGATGGATGGATGGAAGGGTGGATGGATGGATGGATGGATGGATGGATGGATGGATGGGTGGGTGGGTGGGTGGATGGATGGATGGAAGGGTGGATGGATGGATGGATGGATGGATGGATGGATGGATGGATGGATGGATGGCTGGATGGATGGATGGATGGATGGATGGATGGCTGGATGGCTGGATGGATGGATGACTTGATGGATGAATGGATGGATGGATGGATGAATGAATGAATGGATGTATAAAAGGATTAATCAGTAAAACATTTTGTTTACCGTTCGTTAGAAAAATGATTTTTTTTAAAATGGATACTATTAGCTTGTAAAGTATCAACAAAAGAGACTATGCCTACCTCTAATGAAGCCAAAGCTGTGCTGTAAGACTGTAAGTGCCCCCCTCCCCCGTCCTGTAGAACCTTCTGCGCCCAGGGCAGCTGTGCCGCCTGCTGTCTCTCGTTGAAGCTACCCTGGAGCTGTTTCCTCAGGTCAGAGGTGAAGTGGGACCTCGCAGCTGTCTGGAGACACAAACAAGACATGTCAAGAATGACCTGGCAGAACTAGTCAACACCTATTAAAGTAACTGGACTTGTGCAGAACATTTAATATGTACATTAGGAACTGGAACACCAGTCCCTTATAACGCTGAAGAAGAGTGATGGATGTCACTTGAAACATCCCGAAGTAATCTCTGTATTCTATCCAATGGTAGAGTTTGAATTGTATTAGAGCATATAAGGCTGACAGCCTGTCTGTAGTTTTCAGATGTTGTATAGAAAAAGATATCATCTGCAACAGGCAAAATTTTCATGCAACGTTGACCAAACATCCAACGAGAAACGTGAAAAATCGGGGTTTTGCGCAGGCGCAGTACGTTCTGCCGACGTGCTTCTCCACCACATACCTCAGTGTATATCCTGTCGTCCCTCCTGATTGGCCGGAGCTGGTACCGGTGCACGTACTCCTGGGCGCAGCAGTCGCGCGCCTGCCGGAGGTGTTCCGCCCTCTCCTCGCTCAGCGCGTCGAACAGACGCAGGTTCTCCTGGATGGTCTCACACTGGAGTTCCGTGAACTGCCTGCAGCAGGAGACCAGCTGGGAGCTGAAGGTCGCGGGGAGGGTCTCACTGGGGAAAAGGTCGTTCTCGTGGCTGTCTGCTTCTGTGAAGGTCAAGAACCAAACATGTTTCATTTTTAGTTACTCTAAGCTTATAAGCTTACAATGTATAACCACTTAAGACATGTATTTTACTTCAGTTTGAGTCATTTTCAATTTCAAGGACATCATGTGACTAGACATGTATCTTTTTTAAAGTATAGTCTCCCTGACTCCCTTATTATAGTATCTTTCTTCATTTCTTGCTTCAATCTGACTCCATAAAATGTTTTGAAATGTCTGGAGGTTTTCCACCAAACTTGAAGATAATCTAGCCACTTATTGAGGTTCTTCATGAGTTTGTCCATTCATTGATACATTGTATAAAATGTTGCAGAGGAATTCATGAGGAATTTAAAATTTCTGAAATCTATGTAATACTATCCATTTTTAGCAGGGTTAAACTTTGTGTAATCTGCTGCCTTACTGAAGTTGGTCATGAGTTTGTCCATGTGCCCTGCCAGTGCCTCCAGTCCTGAGTAGCCCATACAGACGACGTACACCTCCGAGTTCCCCGACTTACTGGTCGCTGGTTTGAACGCATGAACCTGTAATGACATGGAACAGACAGTTCAGTAACATAGCCTGTGGACAGCAATACTGCACCACTTTGTAAAATGTTTGAATCTGAACTCGGACATGCACGGTTACTCACACGACTTGCTGGCAACAGAAATGCATTGCATTGTCTGCCATGATCTTAGTAATACTTCATTCATTCATTCATTCATTCATTCATACATTCATTCATTCATCCATCCATCCTCTAGCCATTCATTGATTCACTCATTTTCTCATTCCTCCATCTATTTTTTACTCAACATTTATTGCATTCCTAAAGCACCTATTTTATCCAGAACCGTGCCTATCTAGTTCTATGCCTGAAAAACTTAGGGTTAGGATCAGGTACGGTTCTGGATAGTTTTCGCGTGTCCAAGAATGTAGATTTTCCCTAGGCTCGGTTCTGGATAGTTGTGGGCTACCCATAACCATGCCTGAGCATGGTTCTGAATAAAGCACAGCTCTGGATACACGTGGACTATCCAGAACTATACCTGAGCATGGTTCTCGATAAAGCACTGCTCTGGATACGCGTGGACTATCCAGAACCGTCTCTAAACGTTGTTCTGGATAAAGCATGGTTCTGGATACGTGTGGACTATCCAGAAGCGAGCCTGAACATGGTTCTGGATTAAGCACAGTTCTGGACAACACATTACGTCTGACTTAAAGTTTCCTCATCCACCCGACCATTTTTTACTCATTTACTCTATCATTAACCTTCTCCCTGCTGCCTAACTCAGTAACCAAAACAAATTTGGTGCCAAACAGCTACCTTAGCAGGCTGAAGGTTAAAGCACCTACCTCTTCGAACACACAGTTGAGCAGATACATGAGGCAGGCTGAGGACGGTTCCAGCATGGTGAACTTCTTCACCACCAGAGCGCCCCCCTCCCCCAGTAGCTGTAGTGCACTGACCACCTCACAGTAGTGGAGCTGGGACACTATACTCTCCTGTTCTCCTGGGTTCTTCTGACAGTCAATACTGCCGTCTGCCGTTACCTAGGAAACAGTAAACATAAACAGTAAACATAAACAGTAAACACGTGTTTACAGACTGACCACCTCACAGTAGTGGAGCTGGGACACTATACTCTCCTGTTCACCTGGGTTCTTCTGGCAGTCAATACTGCCGTCTGCTGTTACCTAGGAAACAGTAAACATAAACAATAAACAAGTGTTTACAGGCTGACAATATTTCTTTACTCCTTGATACTAGATACGGATAGATACCAGGGTTACATACACATACTAGTAGTATTTGGTTTCTAGCTCAAGAAGTTTGAACATAAAACACATGGTACATGTACATGTATCTTCTTTTTGGAAGTGATCTTACCAGGTGTATTGGCTGGATGTCTGCTACAAATGTCCTCAGATGTTCCAGGTTCTCTGCGCTCATGACGTCTCCTGTGTTGTCAGCTCCAAAATGCCAGTTGGACAGGGTGCCGAAAATGAACCTAGGATGTGGAAGAAATCCAATTCTCAAGTTACGTCCTAAGCTATGTCCAGAAGTCATTTGCCCCATGTGAATAGTTTCATCAGGTTATTACATCAAATCAACAAAGTATACAAAATTATTTTTTCTCTACAAATGAGAGTCAGACATTTCAGATAGCATCCACTATCTTTCACCTTTCATCAGTGATTGAGAATGTCATGTGTACTCATTCTCAGTCACCAAGGAAAGACAGTGGATGCTGCCCAAACTACCTGCCTCTTCAGAGAATTTATCCCTTGTTTGTTACGTGATGTTCTACCAGGATGTAAGTTGCAAAAGCTAGAGGCAACCTGACCTGTAGGTGTAAGGATACATGTCTATGGATTTATTAGGACTATGTGGACTCAATCATGTAACCTGTATCTTGCTATATTTTGTCTGACCCTGACCTCTACCCTCATGACCTCAAGGAAAACCAACCAGCAGGCCCATTTTAGTATTTCATGAATAAACAAAGGCTCAAAAACGAACAAACAAACCCGACGTCATCATTTTTGAGCCATGAATAAGAAAGGCTCAAAAACGAACAAACAAATAAACAAACAAACAAACCTGTCGTCATCGATAGTGTGCTCCAGGTCGTTGCCCTCGTAGTAGGGGTTCAGCGAGTTGCCGACCCAGTTCCAGTCGCAGTCGACCCGCCAGTTGGCGAGGTAGTGGTTCAGACTCGTGATGAACGCGCCCGGTGCCTCGCACAGGTGAAAGGGAAAGTGAAAGTGAATTTCAAAGTGATTGAAACTTTAAAACTTTGAAACTTTATTTGAATTACCATAAGCGGTGGGCCCAAACCTTGTCCACCCCTAGTCTTCCTGACATTCACACATATACATATATATACAATACTTAACAGTCATAATAACAACAACACACAACATATTACATATTACAGTTACAAATTTATAACTATTTAAAAACAACAATCCTATTGCAAAGTTTAAAGTTCAAAGTTACCTACCTCACACAGGTGTACGCTGCTGAATACTCCGCCATCCACCGCCGCGTCCGACACCAGCGGGAACGTGGACACGATCTCGTGGAACTTGCACCACGCCTGCGTGCACAGCTGCGGGTGGATCGTCTGTTTCAGGTGCGAGATCACCTTCCCTGCACGGTTCGTCTGGTTCGTGTGTTCGTGCCAGCTCCGAATCTCCTTGTCACTCAGGAGACCTGAAGAACAATACCGTATATCATATACTACCATAGAGTGTCCAAGGCCATCACTAAAAAGTCCGGGTGCGTACTTGATTTGAGGTTATTGCCTGGACAAGTCGGAATACGATCCAGGAACAAGCTTGGAATGGCACCAATTCATCCATAAGATTCAGGGTTCTCTCCATACAATGGAATAACGGCACTGTACTACTATACTGCTATCATAGCACCGCTATATTCATTTTGAAATTTACGGTATTTCCTTCCAATTTTTCCCCGATAATTTTGCCAAATCTATTTTGCATCATTGTAATGTTCTGGATGCCTGACCTTCCAATACTGACCTTTGACCCTGTTGAGTTCTTCCTTCATCTCTAAGAGCTCGGGGAACGCTTCGTTCTTACAGGAGAAGAAAACCTCGACAGGCGGAAGGTGCCAAGGGTCCTCCTTGGGTTTCTGGAAGGAGAATTTCTTGCTGAAGAGTCTCTCGGTCTCGTCCCAGACATCTTGGGTGAAGTGTTGTCGCCGGGGGCGTGGCTTGTGGCTGTGTTGCTTGGGATACGGTTGCCGTGGTGATGGGTGTGGCCTCTTGTGGGACATCTTGGCTACCTGGGGAGATATATATCAGCAATACAAGCTTTAAAGTTTAAAGTAGCATGTTTGGTATGGGGAAAAGTAACTCTGGTCCTGGACACTGAAGTAGCTGTTTGGCTACCACTTCTCTGTTGGTTACGAGGTTAGGTTAGGCAGTAGGGAGAAGGTTAACCTTTAGCACACTGAAGTAGCCTTTTGGCTACCAATTCTCTGTTGGTTACAGGGCTAGGCAGCAGGGAGAAGGTTAATCCTTAGCACACTGAAGTAGCCCTTTGGCTACCAGTTCTCTATGGGTTATAGGGTTAGGCAGCAGGGAGAAGGTTAACCTTTTATAGCACACTGAAGTAGCCCTTTGGCTACCAGTTCTCTATGGGTTATAGGGTTAGGCAGCAGGGAGAAGGTTAACCTTTTATAGCACACTGAAGTAGCCATTTGGCTACCAATTCTCTGTTGGTTTAGGGCTAGGCAGCAGGGAGAAGGTTAAACCAAGGAGGTTCAATCAACCTCCTTGGTTAAACTTGAATTTCTGAGAGTTTGAATCCTGATCTGTTGTTGCTCACCAGACTTGCATGCTACTGGAAAGGGTTGCAGCTCTTTGGAGGGGGCTTGAATCTTCAGGTGGCATAATTTAAGACAGCTACACACCTTGACATTTAGTTTACATTCACCTGCGTGTGTCGTGGAATTTCTAACACATGGCAAAGTCACCGACTACACAAATATCAACAATAAACAACACGTAATCTAAGGTATAAAATTTTCCTAAACAGGCGTAACATTCTTACCTTTCAAGCCGCCTTTTTATGACATAAAATCACAACGAAACCGTCAACAAGGTTTCACTTTCACTGTTTACCCGCCATTTTGTGAACTCTGACCTAAACTTTGACCTCTGGTGGCAATCTCGACCTCAGAGCACTCTGATCAATCAGACCCTGGGAACGAGACCACTACTTTCCGTACGAAGAGCTCGGGGAAAATAAATAAAAGTTCAGGGTGAGTTTTGGGCTTAAAATATCATTTTAAGGCACTCTTTATCAATTATTTACTTAGCGAATATTGCATTTGTTGATTTAGCTTGTTTATTCTCGTATTTTTCTCTTATTGGTCGAGAAAAGTAAGATTTGAAACGAGTTTTTTGGAGGGGGAGGGGGGTATGTTGCCATGTGCGAAAGACAGCTGTTCTGTCACTTTACATGCTGGCGCTTGAGTGGCATAGTTAGTCATCTGATGAAGACATAAGCGTTGATAAAGGAACGTTGTAGTTTCCTCATCGTTAGTTTTAGATCTTTTGGAGCCATTTTTCCAACCAGAAATCATGAAAGTAATTATCTGCTCCTGCAGATTACTAGAAGTGCTTGTGGTTAAAAATAACTCCGTTCTCCAAATTTGGACGCCCTGACGAAACCTTAGGGAGCTTTTTTGGGAACAATTCAAGCTGGGACTGTTTCATTTTCACAAGGGGACACGTGGAACTTTTTATGACTTCTCCATGATTTTGAATAACGTTATATGAAAATGTTATGTAAGTTACCATGTTTGAAGAAAAATACATGTACGGCCAGTAGTCAAGTCATACAGTTCAGCCATCATACACAGTCTGACATCTTCATTCATTCATTCACCCATTCATTCATTTACTTATTCCACCCAGCCCTCCTGCTTGTATAATATATACAACTCGACTATGGATCCAGTATGGACTACCCGATACACAGTTCTACAGAGACATGTAGTTCTACAGAGATCCTTCATTCATTCATTTTGTTCATTCATTCATTCCCTCACTCCTAGCCCTCCCGTTCTAACTGTCCTGTGGACTTCAGATGTCCAGTATGGATAACTACCCCGACACACAGTTCTACGGAGATCCTTCATTCATTCATTTGTTCACTCATTCATTCACTCCTTCCACCTCCAGCCCCTCCCATTCTAACTGTGGACTTCAGATGTCCAGTATGGATAACTACCCCGACACCCAGTTCTATGGAGACACCAAGAGCTACTGCATCCATTTATCCATTCATTCATTCCTTCCTTCATTCCACCCCCAGCCTTCCCGTTCTAACTGTCCTGTGGACTTCAGATGTCCAGTATGGATAACTACCCTGAGGCCCAGTTCTACGGAGATCCTTCATTCATTCATTTGTTCACTCATTCATTCCTTCACTCCTTCCACCCTCAGCCCTCCCGTTCTAACTGTCCAGATGTCCAGTATGGATAACTACCCCGACACACAGTTCTACGGAGATCCTTCATTCGTTCATTTGTTCACTCATTCCTTCATTCCTTCCCTCCCCAGCTCCCCCGTTCTAACTGTCCTGTGGACTTCAGATGTCCAGTATGGATAACTACCCTGAGGCCCAGTTCTACGGAGATCCTTCATTCGTTCATTTGTTCACTCATTCCTTCATTCCTTCCCTCCCCAGCTCCCCCGTTCTAACTGTCCTGTGGACTTCAGATGTCCAGTATGGATAACTAACCCGACACCCAGTTCTACAAAGACACCAAGAGCTACTGCATCCATTTATCCATTCATTCATTCATTCCTTCATTCCTTCCACCTTCAGCCCTCCCGTTCTAACTGTCCTGTGGACTTCAGATGTCCAGTATGGATAACTACCCCGACACCCAGTTCTACAAAGACACCAAGAGCTACTGCATCCATTTATCCATTCATTCATTCATTCCTTCACTCCTTCCACCCCCAGCCCTCCCGTTCTAACTGTCCTGTGGACTTCAGATGTCCAGTATGGATAACTACCCTGAGGCCCAGTTCTACGGAGACGCCGAGAGCTACTGGAAGGCGATCCCCGCGACTGTCGATGGAATGCTCGGAGGTTACTCCAAGGTCGACAAAGTCGACATCAAGGGCTCCAAGAAGTTCCTTCAAGAGTTCATCTCAGTAAGGAGCTCACTTCCTGAATTTAAGATTTTAACCGTTGAGAAAACTTTAAAGTAAATGTAAATGGTGTTTTTTTCACTACAATTATGCAAAGATGAGAGGTTTTCACACTTGTCTTGTGTTGTTGATCATTGTAGCATTTTCCTTGATTTTAATATTGAAATCAGACAATAAAAGTGTTGTTGTAAGGCTGAAGCCATTTAGTAGATTTATATTATGAGTTGCTAATTTTATTCAAGGCTTTGCTTAAATTTAAAGCACTTTCGTAATATCTAAGATTCTAATAATTTTGATACATCTACGAGAACTCCAGAGATGCACAGATAGTCTGCCAAGACTGAACTGACAAAGAAGAAGATTGTTAAGATTCTCACATCTTATCATTGTGCCTGATTGTAAACTCCAGGGTCCGAATGCAAAGACGAAAACCCGGCGAGCGGTCGACTGTGGCGCAGGAATCGGGCGCGTATCCCATGGGCTCCTGTGTCCGCTCTTCAGCAGGGTGGACATGGTGGAGGTGTGCCAGAAGTTCTTAGACCAGGCCAAGACCTACCTCGGATCCAGCGCCAAGAAAATAGATAGGTAGGTACTGTTGGTTACTTTGGGGCTTGTACATATAGGGTTTGATTCCTACCTGAAGTATGTCAGACATGCCTGGGCCTGGCCAAGGCTTACTTGGGCTTGGGCAAGAAAGTCAACAGGTGAGCATTGTGTGGTTTTTAGAACAGTAGGTTTATAGTTCGAGTGCTGACTAAAGACAGTCTACCAGTGTCCTAGGATCCAGTATTTATAACTTGACAATCATCTGTATATACACAGGCCAAACCTAAGCTTTCTGGGTATAGCAAAAAATAAACTTAACCTGGCAATGAACTACACATGTAGGTGTCAGAACACAGAGTGTAACTTGTCCTAAAATATGTTTTGTCGACAGCAAAGGGAATCATGTCTCTGTTCGTATTGTAATTGTCCCGACGCAATTCAGCCGTTTTGGCTACAATGTCTGTGACAATCTTTTTATTGAAATAAACCACTCATATATATAATTTTAATTTCTATCTGCAGGTATATCTGCTGTGGTCTGCAGGACTTCACTCCCGACCCCGGTCGCTATGACGTCATCTGGGTGCAGTGGGTGCTGGGCCACCTCACACACAAGGACCTGGTCGCCTTCTTCCAGCGCTGCCAGGTACACTCAGGAACTGATTTCCACCCACACAAATACTAAGTATCTATAAATAAAACCAGCTCAGAAAAGAACAAGAAATAGTCATGTCTCCAAGTACCAGAGTTATCAACCAAGGATTGGGGTCCTAAAACTTGTTTTTTCCTAGAGAGTTTGAGTTTGAGTTCATTTAAATCCACAACTAGCATACGTAGTTGCTATTCTTCCTGTGGTCCTACTAGAACTACTGCAGAGTTGAACTCTACTTTTCGTCAGTGACTAACAGAATCTGTAGTTGAACATGTATTCATCCAAAAACTATGAATTGATATGTAAATAAGTATTATAAATAATATGTGAATGCTACTTGAAATGTCTGACAGTTTTCAAAATCTATCCAGTTGCTTGAGTAACTGTTTTCTTGTGTATCTCAATACCTGGATGTCTAACCTTCAAGAACACATTCATTCTTTCATTCATTCATTCATTCATTCATTCAGGCTGGACTGGCGGAAAACGGGATCATTGTGGTGAAGGAGAACGTCGCGGACGACAGCTGTTCTGACGGGGTCATCTTCGACCAAGACGACAGCAGCGTGACAAGGTCACACAGGTACCTGAAGCAGATCATCTCGGAGAGCGGGCTGAGAATCGTCAAGGAGGAGGCACAGAAGGACTTCCCTAAGGAACTGTTTAAAGTCCAGATGATGGTCTTGCAGTGATCCACGTTTCTTAGGAGTTATCAAGACATTTATAAGAACATCTTTACTAGTAAGAACATCACGTGATTCACGTTTCTTAGGAGTCATCAAGACATTTCTAAGAACATCTTTAAGAACATCACCAGAAGTCCAGATGATGGTCCTACAGTGATTCTGATTCTAGCTTCTTAGGAATTGTCAAGACGTCTTGAAGAACATCACCAAGAAAATTTCTAGAAAACATTTTTAAGTCCAGATGATGTTCATGCAGTGATTGTTTTTTAGGAATAATCAAGACATTTCTAAGAAGATCTTTAAGAACATCGTCAGAAATCCAGATGATGGTTCTTCAGTGATCAACATTCTGACTAGTTTCCTAAGAATCATCAACACATCTTTAAGAAGTCATGTGAAGGACTTCCCAGTAAACATCAAGACATTCTTAGAAATCATGAAGACTTTCTATTAGACATTTTTAAATCCAGATGGTGATCAACTTTTCTAGTTTCTAAGGAATCAATCGTTAAGACATCTCGAAGAACATCACCAAGAAAATTTCTAGAAAACATTTTTAGTCCAGATGAAGGGCCTTCAGTCAGCAGCTTCTCTATTTTCTTAAGAGTTATCAAGGCATCTTCATAAGAAAATCAGCAAGATGTGAAGATATGAAGTTTCCTAGGAAAATTGTTTTAAGGCAAGATGTTTGTCCTTCAGTGATTTAACTTTCACTTTTACAGCATCTTACTGTGATCAAAGAGAAAGTAGACCTCCTTAAGACTCCAGATGATGGTCCTCACTATTTCATCTTAATAATCATCAAGACATCTTCAGGAAAACATGAAGAAGTCGAGCGAAGGACTTACCTAAAAAGAAAATTCAATATTGCAGTCTATAGTATTGTCACACAGTGATAAAGAGATAGAAACTTAACCTAGCTGTACAGTAAAGAGTATTTTTGGACAGGCTGATCTCTGGAATAGGGCTAGAGAAGTAACCAAAAGTATAGAGTATGCTTCTTCTGAAGAGTCCAGAATTGGAGAAATTTTTACTCGGTGTTTGATAAAACTGTTAAGCAGGGAACAACTTTGTTCTCAAATGTGTCCTATCAGATTGTCATAAATTGTGTGTTGCAAACCGATTGGGACTCAATCTAAGTATTCCTAAATATAAGGCCACACCAATTTTATTTGTTGCTTCTCAGATTTTTTCAGAAAAAATATGAAGCGACAGGGCGAAAAAAAAATAAAAATAAAAACAGGCCTGGGCATCCTATTATAGCCCCAAATGTTAGAATAGGTGCCATGAAGTCAACACAAAAGACTGGGTTAAATTTAAACATTGAATTTTGAACTTTTAATCAAACCACTGCATTGGTAGATGTAACAACTGTAACAATTAGGTAGAAAATGACTTTCTTCAACTGTTGGAGGCAAAATATGAGCATTTTTTAGTTGATTCAGAACCAGAATTTTTTTTGGGCGAATCCGAGAAGCAACAAATTAAATTGGTGTGGCCTAAATATAATCATGAAAAAACTGCACTACGTAGAATGAAGTCAGTAGAGATTTGTTTGTTTCTTTGTTTGTTTGTTTGAGCCTTTGTTTATTCATGAAATACTCAAATCGACCGTCTGTCTGCTCTTCATTGAAGTCTTGAGGACTTGTGTACACTTATCCATAGATTGATGTTCATCTACACTCTAAGACATTTTAATCGTGGATTTTGCAACAAGATCACGGCTTCTTGGGGTTCAATGTCTTGCAGAAGTGAAACTAAACGGAGAAATCATTCCTTCTTGGAGACGTAGAACTTGACGATGAGATCATAGTTAGGTCTTGGGGTCTTCAAGTCAAAACTTGGAGACTTGAATATGTAAGGCTTTGGGAAAGAAAACAACTCGCTCCTTCTTGGGTCTTGGAGAATTGAAGACGCAATACTTGACGAAGAGATCACTCCTTTTTGGGTCTCGGCGTCTTGGAGACGTAAGACTTGAAGAAGAAGTGTAAGAAAAGCACGAGATAGCTGCCGTACATGATGACGCAGAGGAGGGACGCATGGTCTGACCAATGGCAGGCCTCCCCTGATCGGTACGTCACGTGGGCGTAAGCACCAAAGAACAGACCTGGAGGGAGGAAGACAAAGTGAGGTGAGTTGGTGAGGTTTTTCAGTATCTCAGAACTGAACGCTAACGCTGGTCTCCGTGAAGTTGCCATGAAAATTTTCAAAACTGCAACAAAAAAAACACCCAAAACGTACATTTCAAGCTAACATACTCATCTCACACATGTTCTATTTTAAAATACACGTGGAAGTAATGATTGTATCCGGTTGAAAACTTTAAAAGAGGTCCCGCAGCCTTTTTGAGACAGTAGGGGCAGTGGGTTGTGAATCCACTGTGTCTGGGGCACGGTATTGGAATGTGGAGCCCATTCCTCTCCTTCCACCATCTTTTACCTCCCCAACCGAAGTCAGGAACCCATTTTACACCTGGGTGGAGTGAAGAAAGTCGTGTAAAATCTTTAAAGACTTAAAAAATCTTTTTTTGTATGCAGAACAGTGCTTTATCCAGAACCATGCTCAGGTACGGTCCTAGATAGTACACGCGTATTCAGAACCACTGCATGGTGCAAATCTATGTTTTTGGATACACGTAGACTATCCAGAACCGTGCCTGATCCTACCCCTAACCCATTCAGGTATAGAACTAGATAGGCAAGGTTCTGGATACGATAGAGACTATCCAGAACTGTGCCTGATCCTAACCCTAACCCATTCAGGCATAGAACTACATAGGCAAGGTTCTGATAAGATAGAGACTATCCAGAACCTGATCCTAACCCTATCCCATTCAGGTATAGAGCTAGATAGGCAAGGTTCTGGATACGATAGAGACTATCCAGAACCATGCCTGATCCTAACCCTAACCCATTCAGGCATAGAACTAGATAGGCAAGGTTTTGATACGATTGAGACTATCCAGAACCATGCCTGATCCTAACCCTAACCCATTCAGGCACAGAACTAGATAGGCACGGTTCTGGATACGATAGAGACTATCCAGAACCGTGCCTGATCCTAACCCTATCCCATTCAGGTATACAACTAGATAGGCAAGGTTCTGATACGATAGAGACTATCCAGAACCGTGCCTGATCCTAACCCTAAGCCATTCAGACATAGAACTAGATAGACAGATTCTGATACGATAGAGACTATCCAAAACCGTGCCTGCTCCTGACCCTAACCCCTTCAGACATAGAACTAGATAGGCAAGGTTCTAATACGATAGAGACTATCCAGAACCGTACCTGATCCTAACCCTAACCCATTCAGACATAGAACTAGATAGGCAAGGTTCTGATACGATAGAGACTATCCAGAACCATGCCTGATCCTAACCCTAAGCCATTCAGACATAGAACTAGACAGACAGATTCTGATACGATAGAGACTATCCAGAACCGTGCCTGATCCTAACCCTAACCCATTTAGACATATAACTAGATAGGAACGGTTCTGGATACGATGAGGACTTACCTCCGATCATCTGCAGACTCTGTCCCACCGTGATGGCCATGGACAGCTTCCTGGGGAGTCTGTACCCTGCGGCCCGCACGGCGAAGTACGAGTACATCACCGCATGGACGGCGTAGTTCATCGCTACAAAATACCTGCAGGAAAGGGCAGCGTACTTAACGGTCTACACGGGGCGTAAGGGATTACATTCGTGATTTCGGATGGTGACGTGAAAGGGGCGGTCCTATGTATGGGAGACACCATGCTGTATAATACATAATATCTTTTATTTGCAAAATCATGCCCGAAGGCTAATTGCATGTACAGTGTCAAGGAAAGTCAAAGAAAAGTACTAACAAACATACAACTTCTGTGTAATCCACTATAAAGTACTATGTTTACTATTATAAGGTTTGACGTCTTTGAAGGCAGTACATAATGTACTGTTTCGCATACTGTATAATGAGTGCATGGGTTTTGTGATTTTAGTAGAAAGTAGTCTTTTGTTTTGGTGATCGATCATCTGAATGGTCTCAAGGCAACTCTTTGAAATAATCAGAATAATACCTACCCCACAGGCGCTGCCAGCTCGGCGTAGGCGAACCAGTTGAACATACAGACGGAGACGTGGTGGTACCAGTGCAGCAGGATCAGAGGCTGCTTCCGTAACACGATAAACAACGTGTCTCCGAACTCAACAACCTGGAAGGGGTAGATGGCATTCATTCAGTTATCGCTGAAAAATTTTGACTATCGCTTCAGTCATTGCTTTAATAGCCTCCTTTGCAGGCGTTCCGGGGTCTGCGTACTAGGGAAGGCGGCCAGAGTTCTAAGCGAGTGCGATCTACTTGCGATCAGAACCCCCCCCCCCCGCAAAAAAAAGGCCGACCGCACCGGGGAAAAAAAATCACACACACACCCTCCCCCCTAAAAAGCCGAACGCTCCTGGAACGCCTGCAAAGGAGGCTAGTAGCGTACCTTGCTGATGGAGTAGGCGGCCGCCCAGAATCCTGACCCCGGGCCGATGAGGAGAAGGGGGTCGCAGACGGAGAACTGGAAGCCCTTCTGTTGGATGATGTGGAACAACGTCATGTTCGTGCGCAGGGCACCCAGGATGCTGCGGATAGGTGAAGGAATCAATCAATCAATCAATCAATCAATCAATAGATCAATCAATCAATAGATACGTAAACTATAAAGGTAACAATGTGTACCTTCACATGGTCTAGCCTAACAAACTACTGCTCTGTTTATTCCTACTCAAACTCATCATGTATATGGTGACCAGCCCATCCAACTCTGTCCTGCCGCTTGCTACATAATGTAATCCAATACAACAGGTGTCTGCTACTTGCTACTGCTACAAATACCACTTCTTCTTGCGTCATGGGATCTTGAAGATACAAGAGTTGAAGAAAAGATCACTCCTTCTTTGGTTAGGAACCCTGACGAATTTCTAATCACACCAGTGCTTACCTAAACACAGCCAGTACGGAGTTCCACAGCACCAGCGGGAGCCGCAAGCGGAAGGGCTCTCGGGCCGTCATGAGCCTTCTCCCGCCGAACACCAACAGGACGTACGCTGCCGAGAACACCACGCTCCACCACCAGCGCGCCCGGAACCACCGGTGGAACGCCAGAGAGTCGAACCTAAGAGGTAGAAGTCGAGAATGGCTAATGAAATTTTAGTAGTTGTGTATAGTAATGTATAATATCTCAATGTTTTAATATCACACTGTTAACGAACGCTTTTTAATGTGTACAGAAGGCATAATTCAGCCTTTGGCTGCAACGCCTTTTTTTTTACAAATAAACCAATAAACCAATTACAACCTTTCCTCGAACTCGAACGGCGGGAGGAACGTCTGTAGAACCGCGTCTTCTGGTGGCGCCATCTTTTCAACAACGACTGGGGAAGCCATCTAAAGTTCTAAACTGTAAAAATAAGAAATCCGAGATTTTCAGACTTCCAGAAGTACTGAGTATTCTGGGGTGTCGTGACCTTCAAGTTCACAGACCTCCGGTGTTTTTTTGTGAAGGTATTGGATTGTATGATATAGTGTAATAGGTATTACATCACTTCCTGAATTCCTCCACGTACCACCCGCTTACTGAAACTCGGCACGTGCTGGGTCAACTTCAGGCGTGACCTCTATAAATCAACTGTCAAAATTACCTCCCACCCATCTTGCGAACGAAGCTATTAGGACATACAAAGACACATATCCACCACACAGCCACCCAAAACAATACTTCCGTACTCGAAAGTACAAATCGAGCGAGGACTCACGCGAATTGATTCTGTATACCATAGCAGTAGCCTACTGTATACTAGAACTCTCCACTTAACTGACTACGCGGGCTGAAAAAAATACTAAGTAGTAAAGTTTAGTCAAGGTCCTAACAGTGGTTTAGACAAATAGGGAGAATAATTTGCCAGGAGTTTGGCCACAATTTGCCCGCAATGTTACCCTTACCACAGACTCACTATCCTGGCAAATTATTTGTGCCCTATTTGTGCCGAATTCTACCATCCATGACCCCTAAGGAAGGCCTGGTACAGGCATTGCAAGTCTAGTAGACAAGTCCCTAGTCCCATTAGACCTGCCCCTCCCACACACACACCACCTGCTCATTCATATGGGTAGTTACCTCACGTGTATCTGGAACGGGTCAGCTACGATGTTCGATAGACGTCGTCAGCCTTCTACAAGACACCTGGCGTGATCACAAACGCACCTTTTCAACCCACAGCGTGACACCAACAAATCTACAACAAACTCGAGACGTGCGTTCTTCAGAAACAAGACGACTCCAGATCTTCGATACGCGCAAGGACCCTGTTAAAGAGACTGCCCGCACTAGCTGAGTGGGCGGAACAGAAGCGGTTCAACCAGTTCGGCTGAAGAATGTGGAGAACCGCGCGAATACAAAACAGTCCGAAGGTCAGACTAGAACCGGTACTTCGACTGGCTGAACACAAAAATATACACGCGAGGGTCAGCGCGTTAGTAGTCCAATCACACCGACAGTCGAACTTTACGACGCGTCATGCTCTAAGACACGCCTGGTCGCGTTTTGACAATGTTGGATTGGTGTAAACAGCTGCCTATAAAAGTTATTTGCATTGTGAGACAGCTAGCCCAATTCTTGAGGCCATAAGTTTGTACTAATGGTAACGCCCCCTAATCAATTTTAGGAGAAGTGGCTTTGTTGGCCATGGAGCCGAGGAGGACGGAGCTGGCCTGTGTTGGCCCTAGAGCCGAGGAGCTGGCCTGTGTAGGCCCTGGAGCCGAGGAGCTGGCCTGTGTTGGCCCTGGAGCCGAGCAACTGGCCTGTGTTGGCCCTGGAGCCGAGGAGCTGGCCTGTGTAGGCCCTAGAGCTGAGGAGCTGGCCTGTGTAGGCCCTGGAGCCGAGGAGCTGGCCTGTGTTGGCCCTGGAGCCGAGCAACTGGCCTGTGTAGGCCCTGGAGCCGAGGAGCTGGCCTGTGTAGGCCCTGGAAACAGTCTGGCATCCAGGCTAAATCTCTGTTGGCACGACAATGGCACGTAGACGCCAGTGATGTCATATGTATAAACGCGATACAAAGAACCTTAACACATGTGCCAAGCCGGCGCCTATGCATACACACTGTGCATACAGAGTGAGATCATACGAGGCGGTGACGCAATACTTCGTGAAAGTGCAGCCGTCCATATATAGTAGCTAGTCTATTCTAATCTCCAAGCAGATGCTACGGTGGCAAGGCAGTATCCAATTGGCCAGGAGGTGTCCATTATCCACCTTTATACTGTCATACTGTTCTGTGCGATCAGAGATTCATCTTTAGTTAATGCTAATTACAGTCAGTTTGAGACGGTGTTTCAGCTTGAGGTGTTTCGTTGACCCAGGAAGTTTGTTTATGACACGCTCTAAGCACAGACAGGGGAGGGGTCAGACGTCTGAAAAATGTGAAGGACATGTACTCTCCAAGCAAACATTGGGGGAACGCCTTTACTGGCGGCCGGACTTAATTACCTGAAAAATCTCTTGGGTAAAGAGCTGTCTAGTTCGTTGATATACACAAGTCAAGATCAATATATCCCATGGCTTTGTATAAATGAAGGCACTTCGTACTTCAGTCTCAAATCAAACTACCTGAAACAACATACATCCATACAGATATTGTTATACACTTACAAAATAGACTTAAAAATGCCACAAATCACTGTCTTTTTTTCTGTTTTATTTCATGATTTGTACAAAAGAATCATTATAAAAAGGACCATCTTTTCATAAAAAAGACCACTAAGACAGCTAACAAGTCCTTTATTCCTTCTTGGTTCTTGGAGACGTAGAGCCCTGAGACTTGGAGACGTAAGACTTGTAGAAGAAGTTGACGAAGAGTAAGAAGTAACTGCCGTACATCAAGCCGGTCAGAAGGGAGTCAAAAACCGACCAATCACAGGGCTCCCCTGCCTTTAACGTCACGTGGGCAACCACAGCGATGGACAGACCTGCGGAGAACCGTCAGCAAAATGGACGTTAGTATTGGACTTGTGTTACCCTTTGATTACGTTTACATTCGCAGAAGGGAAACATACTGTTTTTGCTCCGTTTCTTCTTCTTCCGTTCCATACAAATAAAGTCAGTGACCTGGACCAGACGGCTGTCACCATGGTAACTGATGCTGTAGCAGACACCCTGTGGTGTTGGATTACATCTGCTTTTACTGTAGCATACACCCTGTGGTGTTGGATTACATTATGTAGCAAGTGGCAGGACAGGGACTGGTCACTATATACATATACATACAAATATATATGAATGTGTTTAAGTAAGAATAAACAGCGCAGTAGACAATACGCTAGACAATTTTTACGCTAGACAATATGAAGGTAAACGTTATGTATTTGCTTTGCAAATGTCACCTTTCTAGTTTTATAATTGAAGTGCGATGCAATATGTATAATTTTAAAAGACAACAAAACGTGCCTACCTACGACCAACTATAACAGTAAAGTGAAGTAACTCTGGATGCCTACCTGCGGCCATCTGAAGGATTTGCAGCACTGTGATGACCATGGACAGACCCCTGGGCAGGCGGACCCCCGCAGCGCGCAGGGCGTAGTACGAGTACATCAAGGAATGGATGGTGAAGTTCATCGCTCCGTAGTATCTGGGGAAGGAAAAGTGAAAACAGATAGGAGACTTCAGACTTCCAGGAAGAATACAATCCTTAGCATCTAGTTCTATGCCTGAATGGTATCATCTCCGTGTATCCAAGAAAGTAGATTTGTCTCAGGTACGGTTCTGGATAGTCTCCGCGTATCCAAGAACGTGGGGTCGTGTGGCGCAGCGGTAGCGCTTTCGGCTCAGGGCCAAGAGGTCCCGAGTTCGATCCCCACCCATGTCACCGATCTTGTGCCCTTGGGAAAGGCACTTTACACGACTTTCCTCACTTCACTCAGGTGTAAATGAGTATCTAGGGTTAGGGACGTCCCTCGGATAGGACGTAAAATGGAGGTCCCGTGTTTGGGGAGAGCCACACCTCTAGCACGTAAAGAACCCACCACACCTTTCGAAAAAGAGTAGGGGCATGCCCAGGTGTGCGATGGTACAAATTCTACTGTCTGGGAGTTGGTGATTCACTTCAAATCACCCGGATGGTGGCCTGGCGACCCCGTCCCAGGTTAGGGTTAGGGTTAGGGATAAAGCACGGTTCTGGATACAGCAGTACCAAACACACACAGGTGAGGCACGCCTTATAATTACCTGGCAGGTGCTATCAGGTAGGCCAGGCCGTACCAGCTGTATATGCAGGTGAGCACGTGATGATACCAGTGGAGGAAGATCAGCGGCCGTTTCCTCAGGACGATGAAGGAAGTGTCGCCAAACTCTACTATCTGGGGAAATACATGATACATTTCCACACAGTGACATTGACATTACAATATGATACATAAACAATGGCATTGTTCTAACGGTAGAATGCAAGACAATTCGTTTATTCTTAGAACTGTCGTAAAGTGGAACTTGCGGCGACCAAGTACGGTAGGGGCATCCTCACTAGATAGTTTTAAACAACGCTTGTAGCTAGATGTAGAAAGGTTAGGTGTGACTTGTCGATCAGTTTAAAATAGTAAAATATACATACTAGATATCATAAATATCCATCAACAACTTGCTTTTCACAGTTCACACACGCACACACACACACACACACACACACACACAAACACACACACACGCACGCACACACACACGCACACACCACACACACACACACACAAACAAACAAACAAACAAACACACACACACACACACACAACACACACACAGAGACACAACCGACCTTGCTGAAGATGTAGAGCGCTGACCAGAGCCCTGTGACCGGCCGGGTGTAGTGCTGCTCACACACGGACCGCAGGAAGCCCTGGTGCTGTACGGTGTGCATCAGGGCCGGGATGTACCGCAGGACACCCAAAATACTGGGAATAGAATGAATGAATGAATGAATGAATGAATGAATGAATGAATGAATGAATGAATGAATGAATGCCTGAATGAATGCATGTACGAATGAATGAATGAATGCCTGAAAGAATGAATGAATGAATGAATGAATGAATGAATGCATGCATCTATAATATAAGGGCAGTCAGTGGTTATCGTATCCAGAACCGTGGCTATCTAGTCCTATGTCTGAATGGGCTAGGTTAAGGATCAGGCACGGTTCTGGATAGTCTCCGCGTACACACAGGGATAGTAAAATTGACTGTTATTAGTATTTGGGAGATGTTGAAACCCGTCCTTTTCGGCTTAACATACCGATTGAAACGATACTTATCTGATCCTATATAACTAGCATAACACTTGGGAGAATTCGATCCTGTATGTTATGTTAGTGAAGCCCCGACAACACAACAAGATATTAAGATGGGCAAGCGTGTTTCCTGGGAACCATTTCTATGCTTCCTGATAACTATCTTATATTGATACCAATTAACTGTTTCTCTGTCCTGATCAACATGTCATAGCTACATTTAAGGACATTTAGATCATTCATTTACGATCTAAGGTTAAGGTCGTTTTGATAAAACATGTGCTGCAAAATATATATATACACTTGAGTGTAGAGGGTAGGTACTCTAGCGGACGTCTATTGTTAGCGAAACGTAGCCCCAGGCTAGGCATACCTGTTGCGCTTGTTAGGTTTATATATAGGTCCTAAGTCTAAGGTGCTTTGTACACGCCTTGTAACTTGTATACTGTACATTGTTAGTCACCAAGGCTAGTCCTTTGTATTAAACAACATTAGGCTATTTAGCCTGGATGGCCAGCCCCTCGGTGTAACTAAGGGGTGTGTATGTAAGGTAAAATTGCCTCGGGGACATGTTGGCCTTGGTGTCAATGCCATGGCAACAGTCTGACACCCAGGCTCTCAGCTTGTTGGAGTCAGTATATAGCCCTGGCTCTATGTATGATTTCATACAGCCAAACGAATACATAAAAATCAAACCAGTGCCTGTAACATACCTGAACAGAGCCATTCCCAGGTTCCACAGCACCAGGGGCAGCGTCAAGACCCTGGCAACAGTCTGACACCCAGGCTATCGGTCAGTTGTATAGCCCTGCATGCCTCTATGTAAGTTTTCAAGCAGGCTTTCTTTGACTTGACTTGACTTGACTTGACTTGACATAACGAATGAAATCAAAATGGCATTATGTCAATGCCTGTATGTGGGGTCGTGTGGCGCAACGACAGAGTACTCGACTCAGAACCAAGAGGTCCCGGGTTCGAGTCCTGACATGACACCGACCTTGTGCCCTTGGGAAAGGCACTTTGCACGACTTTCTTCACTTGACTCAGCCGGTAAATGTCAATACGGTTAGAGAAAGCATCATTATCATGTGCTAGGTGTGCACGCTACCAGCATACTTGCTGCCTAGTGACACTTTGTATTGTCATGTTACAATTTCTGAATAAATAAATAAATGCCAGTACCATACCTGAATAGAGCCATTCCCAGGTTCCACAGCACCAGCGGCAGCCGCAAGCGGAAGGGTTCTCGGGCCAACATGAGCCTCCTCCCGCCGAACACCAACAGGACGTACGCTGCCGAGAACGGGAAGCACCACGCCCATATCGTCCCGAACCACCGCAGGAAACCCACAGCGTCAAACCTGGCCTCGAACTCCGTCAAGGGGAAGGGGTACTGTACGTCTGACTCGTTAAGGGACGCCATGTTCTTGCTGAGTAGGTTTGGTCCCACGTGTAGGGAACAGGCGTGGGCTGGCCGGCGTGTTGTGTGGCGAGCATACACTGGGAACAATGTAGCAACGTTGCGTCAAAGTTTAATGAACTCTGACGTCATGTCTCGCGCGCTTTCACTATGGCGACCTGGGAGGGGTCTTCAACGAGCCGTGTCAAAACAAATTGTGGCGCCACATGGCTTTGTGTAGCAAGGGGTGGGCTAAAACAAACTGACTCACTGTTGTTATAACCGTCCTGTACTGGCTGTTTTCTTGTGTCTCAAAACAACATACCTTGCACTGGTTGATTCTGCTTCATCCAGGATACTGAAGGACTCCATGCACAGCCTAATAGCCGATAAGAGTGGACAAAGGTCGCCTGACGGTGAGCCCTAGAGGTCGTCCTGGCCTTTTGACCCATTTTGTAAGGTCTGTAAGGTCATGCTGAACTTTCCCCCAATGACTGTTCACGCCCCCTTCACGTGAAGAAACCCTCGCCAGCGCGTGGCGGTTTATTGGCACCTCACCGGTCAGGATAAATACGACCCCTTTGTGTATAAGACTCGTAAAGAAAACTTGGAACTCGGGCAACTCACTCAAACCTGTCTACAGCGAGCACTTAAGGAACTAAAACATCCGAGATAAATACTATTACCTTGTATAAGAAGTCGTAAGGAACATTTGTGGAAGACTGGCAATACCTGTATATAGATCAATCAAGGGACGTCTGTTTAAAGAATGAATACAGTAGAGAGATGGCCACTATAGATAAGATACTAATTTTCAATGGGAAAAATCATCTAAAGGACCTTAAAACAGTAGCCACAATGGCCAGGTGGTCGTTATGTAAAGGTGGGCACTAGAACAGGTTGTTACGCCATTTCTCCAGCCGTTCTGGGTTTTGTAAAGGCGTCGTAGGTCGTTGTACGATTTTAATGTCGTAGTTTTTTAAGCAGGCTTTTCAGCAACAAGATTTGTATTCTGGCCTGATATAATGTAAGAAATTGCCATGAAGGGACAAAAGTGCAGAGAGCAGTTAACCTATTCTTGTCACCACGAGCGCTGCATGCGTACGTACTCCAAAAACATCGAACGGACTTTGTAGCCAACGCAAAGTCCAAGAGTGCCAAAGTAGTACACTAACACGCCGTGAACCTTGGAACTACATGGTCTGTCACTGGTGCGGTTAACCTTACTAAGCCTCCACCAGGCCTTCCTATGGGGGTACGAATCGTAGAATTCGGCAAAAGAAGGGAATAGCTGGCCAGTAGAGTCGGTCCGCGGGAGGGTTAATTTACGCCTCCAAAAAAAAAAAAACACAAGGCGGCCTAACTCCCCTGGCAAATATTCTCCCTATTATAGCCAGCGTACTTAGTCTGGTAGAGACTATGGTTAACCTAGATCTACAACAACAAGTGCCACGCACGCGGTGCCCGAAGTGGGGTGCAGAAAGATCTGAATGGATGACAGCATTTGTACTATAAATAGATCTCCGTACACATGAACTTTGACCACCATGCAGTGCAAGCACGTGTTCAGCTGGGTTGATTTTATTGAGACACAAAATGAGCTTCATAAAAAGGCTCTAATTCGTCTTGTGAACATACAAAATAATATACAGCATAAAACATACAAAGGTATATATATATATATATATATATATATATATACCTTTGTATGTTTTATGCTGTATATTATATATATATATATATATATATATATAGATATAGATATAGATATAGATATATATATAGAGAGAGAGAGAGAGTGAGAGAGGTAGATAGATAGATATAGATAGATATAGATAGATATAGATATGAATAGAGATAGATAGATAGATATAGATATAGATAGATAGATATAGATAGATAGATATAGACAGATAGATAGATAGGTACAAAAACACTTTAGTAATTAATAAAAAGGCCATAATTCTTTCTGTGGTCTACATACAAATAATAGGGCACGTTTCAAATATTCAAGGCCCTTTGAAAAAGGCTTCAGTGGCGATATATAGTCCCTGGTTAGATAAAATGAATGAATGAATAATATACAACATAAAATGAACAAAGGGTATACCAAGACAATTCAGTAATTATAGTAGTAGAAAACTCATGTCTTTTAAGATGCTGTTCACGTCAAAACACGAAAATGAGATTTTGTAGTTAATATGACACCTTCCCATATTGTCCAGTCTTGTACAGCCATTAGCTATATCTAGGCTGACGTAACTTTAGCCTTGTCCCCGCGTCCAGTGCGGTCTCATACCGGAGTTACTGGTGCTTCTATCGCTGCCACTGGCGCGTTGAAGTAGAAAAAGCCCTGAAGAAGAAACGAATATCACAGTAACTACGACATTCAACTAAGCAAAGTTACTCAGAGTGACCGACGACAGATTTGAAGAACTCAAATATGCTGTAGGAACTAATTTCAAGCTAACGTTAAGAAACAGAAATATACACTGTATCTTACATTGGGATCGGCCTCCAGTAGTTTTCTGACAGTTGTGGCGTCCGGCCTGGTCTTCTCGTTAAACTTCCAGCACTTCAGCATCAGCTGGTATCTGGGCGTGAACAGCGCACAGGAGGAAAATCATTAGTCAGCCAGCCTTATGACTTTCGACTGGCTTTCTAAGTGTGACTTTTCTATTGAACCTTCTTTGTATTCTCGAATAGTCAAATAACCCACTCAAGTCTGACCCTTGACTATCCAAAAAAGTGAATGCCTGCAATGCAAACCTTTTATAGCTAACGAGTCTCTTTCATTCTCTAGATCTGCATTGAAAGAGACTCGGCAGCTAGAACATGTCTGGATGCCAGGCTAGCAAAGTGACGTCAGGAGTGGTTCAATCAAAGGTACTTGGAAGTCGATACCGTCCACCGTCTTGTGTTGGACTTACGCTCACAAAACTTCTATAGTTTGCCCTTATTGGCCCATATGTACAATTTTACCAGCGCAAGAAAAAGTTCAGGCTTACCTTTCTTCTGTACACAGCTGTGGCCTGGGGAGTCTGAAGTGGTTTTGCAGAGCATCATATATTCTGTCTGCCCCATCCATCCCAGGGTACGGCGTGCGGCCCAGCTGCGCCACTTCCCACAACAGAACCCCGAAGGACCAGCTGGGAATAAATACTTTATAGTGTTAAAGTTGGGACAGAGTTGGCAGTGTCGTAATAGCCATATCGAAGAGGATTCTGTATGTTTCTTTCCAAAAGATTTCAATGTCTAAAGTCATCGTTGAAAACTCACACGTCACTCTTGTCTGTGAACATAGCCTCGTTCTTCAGGCCCTCCGGGGCCATCCACTTCAGCGGCAGCAGTTCTTTGCCCTGCAGGAACAGAAAGGGAGTTTAAAATAATTTTACCTATATTTTTATTGTCGTTTTATTTCTCTACCTATCTGGTACTTGACGTTGATCAGAAAGCTTCAGCTACAAGATCTGTAGATGAAGAGAATTTGCCTCTCCCATTTTCAATTTCTTTTTTTTTTTAATTTCAACACCCAGTGATACTAACCCTTTGTAAGATCGTGCCGTGAGTCCGACCTACCCTGTCCTGCCGATGGTACCCCACAGCGTACATGTCCCGGGACCTACCCTAACCTACCGATGGTACCCCACAGCGTACATGTCCTGGGCCCTACCCTATCCTGCCGATGGTACCCCACAGCGTACATGTCCCGGGACCTACCCTGTCCTGCCGATGGTACCCCACAGCGTACATGTCCCGGGACCTACCCTGTCCTGCCGATGGTACCCCACAGCGTACATGTCCCGGGACCTACCCTGTCCTGCCGATGGTACCCCACAGCGTACATGTCCCGGGACCTACCCTGTCCTGTCGATGGTACCCCACAGCGTACATGTCCCGGGACCTACCCTGTCCTGCCGATGGTACCCCACAGTGTACATGTCCCGGGACCTACCCTGTCCTGCCGATGGCACCCCACAGTGTACATGTACCGGGACCTACCCTGTCCTGCCGATGGTACCCCACAGCGTATATGTCCCGGGACCTACCCTGTCCTGCCGATGGTACCCCACAGCGTACATGTCCCGGGACCTACCCTGTCCTGCCGATGGTACCCCACAGCGTACATGTCCCGGGACCTACCCTATCCTGCCGATGGTACCCCACAGCGTACATGTCCCGGGACCTACCCTGTCCTGCCGATGGTACCCCACAGTGTACATGTCCCGGGACCTACCCTGTCCTGCCGATGGCACCCCACAGCGTACATGTCCCGGGACCTACCCTGTCCTGCCGATGGTACCCCACAGCGTACATGTCCCGGGCCCTACCCTGTCCTGCCGATGGTACCCCACAGCGTACATGTCCCGGGACCTACCCTGTCCTGCCGATGGCACCCCACAGCGTACATGTCCCGGGCCCTACCCTGTCCTGCCGATGGTACCCCACAGCGTACATGTCCCGGGCCCTACCCTGTCCTGCCGATGGTACCCCACAGCGTACATGTCCCGGGACCTACCCTGTCCTGCCGATGGTACCCCACAGCGTACATGTTCCGGGACCTACCCTGTCCTGCCGATGGTACCCCACAGCGTAAATGTCCCGGGACCTATCCTGTCCTGCCGATGGTACCCCACAGCGTACATGTCCCGGGACCTACCCTGTCCTGCCGATGGTACCCCACAGCGTACATGTCCCGGGACCTACCCTGTCCTGCCGATGGTACCCCACAGTGTACATGTCCCGGGACCTACCCTGTCCTGCCGATGGCACCCCACAGCGTACATGTCCCGGGACCTACCCTGTCCTGCCGATGGTACCCCACAGCGTACATGTCCCGGGCCCTACCCTGTCCTGCCGATGGTACCCCACAGCGTACATGTCCCGGGACCTACCCTGTCCTGCCGATGGCACCCCACAGCGTACATGTCCCGGGCCCTACCCTGTCCTGCCGATGGTACCCCACAGCGTACATGTCCCGGGCCCTACCCTGTCCTGCCGATGGTACCCCACAGCGTACATGTCCCGGGACCTACCCTGTCCTGCCGATGGTACCCCACAGCGTACATGTTCCGGGACCTACCCTGTCCTGCCGATGGTACCCCACAGCGTAAATGTCCCGGGACCTATCCTGTCCTGCCGATGGTACCCCACAGCGTACATGTCCCGGGACCTACCCTGTCCTGCCGATGGTACCCCACAGCGTACATGTCCCGGGCCAGCCCGAAGTCCGCGATCTTGGCGGTTCCCTTCCCACAGATCAGGATGTTCCGGGCCGCGATGTCTCGGTGAACCAGCTGGACACAGACAGAAATTGTCACAAAGTTTTAGCAGTTTTTGATGTTGATTACTTCAAATAGACAAACGTCTCAAAACTCTCAGAGAGGGAGTCCCTACATTGACATCCTTGTAATTGTAGCCTTGTTAAGCAGGGAATCTGAAGGAGATTGTGGAAGAGTTTCTTAAGATGTTCTCACCCTCCTGCTTGCCAGGTGCTCCAGTCCGCAGCAGACCTCCACCATCATGTTCTCGAAGATGTGCCGTTTGTTGACCAGAACGGTCCTGTTGAGTTTGGACTCCGCACGTAACGTCCACAGCAGGTGAAGGAGACTCCCGTGTTCGGCGTATTCCAGCACAAGTTGGAGTGGGCCTGCAGCAAAATATGTTAGCATGGTGGTACCTGCTTCAAGTTTGGTTAGGCGGTTATTGTACAGGTGTTCTTATCAGCGTAACTTTGTGTGCTTTGGTAACTAGGTCACTATGCGATGTGCCGGAGTCACATCATACCACATTTGCCATGCCTCAGACATATGTGTTCAATGGACTCTTCTGTCTGCCTGTCACTAGAGGCGTACTTTAGCCTTAACAGCCCACCAACACATCTACACATCTTCAAGCACCAAAAGCACAATGACCAACAAATATTCTGAACTGACCGTCTCTAAAACAGATGCCTTTCAGCCCGAGGACGTTGTCATGGTTACCACACAACAACATGATGCAGGTTTCCCTCAGAAGGTCCTGTCTGGCCTGGGCGTTATCGTCGTCTGGATAAACATCCATTTAACATGTACATAAAACAATCAAACAAGCAAATAATCAGATCAAATACAATTTCACTTACACATTTTCTTCTACCATTTGGTAAAAGTAAACTGTTATTAAGCATAAAAGTATACTAGTTGAGGATTAAATGACCACTTAAACTAACATTCTCCACTACTACAAAGTATGATAACTATGTTAAACTTCAATAATGAATTTACCTTTGAGTTTCTTGACAGCCACCACCAGTACATCGTCTTCTTCAGGTTGCGTCAGCGTTGCCTTGACGACATGTCCAAAAGCGCCCTCTCCCAGGAGCTGTCCGCCCTGCAGCCTGCTCCTGTCGATCTCCCTTTCCTTCAGCAGCTCCATGTCGATACTGCCTGACGAGGAGCCTGCTGCAGGCGGCATCACGGCCTGGGGAAAAGGTGGGGGTTCAGTCAGGGATATTCAGTTCTGGCAATACATATTTGGGCCATCAGATTGTTTTATTACATACGTCACAGTGAAAATGACGTAGGCATGACGTACCTTGAGGTTCTGTCCGAGCTGGAAGACTTCAGGATCGTCGATGTTTCCGACCCGCAGCCTGTTGTTGTGCCTGTAGAGCAGGAAGATGGCGCCGAGTAGGAGGAGAATCAGCCCGCCCGCCGAAAGGCTGAGGGCCAGGAGGAGGGAGTCTGGAGGGGCAAAAAATTAGTTATTTAACCTTCAGCCTGCTAAAGCAGCCGTTTGGCACCAGATTTGTATTGGTTACGGGGTTAGGCAGCTGAGAGAAGGTTAGAAATGAGGGTCTGCGAGTCTGGTTTTTCGGGGTTTGTAAAAGATTGTGCTTTCCTTAACGCTGTGGATAGTGTTTACTGCTGTGTGCTTTTACATGGCGGCAAGTTTACTCTGACTCTTTGGGGCTTGTAAAAGAAACTCACCCGGACAATCCTCCCCCTGACAGACGCATCCCAGTTTTCGGTCGCAGGTGTCCTGCTCTGTACAGTTGCAGACCTGGTCACACAGCTCGCCCCAATAATTCTCCTCACATACTGGAATGTTTCAACAAGATATCCTGTTAATGTCATATATCGCATAATGAGTAAGTGAATGAATGAATGAGTGAGTGCGTGATTGAGTGAGACGTTTTGGACCCTTGCTTGCCATTATAGTCCCAAATGTACAGAATTAGCGGTTAATGAAAACTACATTATAACACAAACAATCGGTATCCATACCTATCCGTATGTCCACCACGTCACTGTATCTGTCTCCGCTGGTGGCAAGAGCCTCACAGGTCACGTGACCCTCGTGCTCAGGCAAAAGGGAGTTGATGTACAGAACAGAAGAGCTGCGGACGGAGGAACAAAAAGATTTGAGTTTTTGAAACTCGATCGGTGAGTCCAATTCCTGATACATGTACTATAAAAAATATTGTTTTCTGTCACATTATATTACGATCATAATTTCACGAAAAAAAAAAATTACTTCTTGCTGTTTGTTACATCCAGCAGGTCGACAGAAATGCCACTCTGGAAGGACCACGTGATGTCAGTGACGTCAAGCTTGTAGGCCGTGCAGGTAAGCTGCAGTTCCTGTCCGAACCGCAAGTCGTTCAGTTCTCTGTCCGGAGGACTGATGCGCACTTCTGGGTAAACTGTGGGAAACAAAAGCAGATGAACCTAAGAAGGTAAGTGTAGAATACGGTTGCAACACTACAAGTCAAACGTTGATATGGCAAACTCTCCAGGCTCTTAGGACACACCCTCAACTTTACAGCTTTGTCTGACAACGCCAAAATTTTCATTCTCCTCCGTGGTAGTCCCTTATGTTCACTTATTGTAAATTCCAATATTTTGACGTTAACTCAACAATTCATTACCACAACAAAACGCTTCCAATAATCATCCTCTTTCATCCCTTTTCTGTGTCCTACCATTTTAACTGTTTCATCATTGGGTGGGGAATTGGACTGCGCTCATAAACCTTTCAATATCTCTGTTTATTATCATATCGTACCATATTTTTGTTATTTCTTATCTCTTTGTACTTCATTTATTAAGTGGTAGCGTCAAAATAAGTCATGTCACTTGAGTGCGCTACCACTTTGTCCTGTATCATGTCATATTTGTGCGAATAAAAAAAAAAAAAAAAAAAAAAAAACGTTGATATAGGATGGTCTTAGATTGGCAGATGTTCATGCTCCAAGATCTTCTGATAATCTCCAAGCAGATCCTACGGTGGCCAGTCCGGTATTCAATTGGCCAAGCTGTGAATAATGGACAATGCTTGGGTAATCGAATGCTGCCTTGCCACCTTAGGATCTGCTTGGAGATTAGCTTCTGGTACGACTGCTGTGACTCACCTGTGGTGCAGTTCCTTCCGGTCCAGCCAGGGGCGCACCTGCACGCGCCGTTGAAGCTGTGACAAGCGGCCCCGTTATAACACCGGCAGCGCTCCGCACAGAACCGCCCGAACCGCCCGATGGGACAGGCTGGACAAACAACAGAAATGGCTTTGATACCTTTTCATCCATTCTGAATATGCAAATATCAAGTTTTCAGTATCTCAGACTACATTTCGGGTCCAAATGGATCATTTCTGACCTGCTCTTCTGGCGAATTTTTTACCACATTTGACCAAATTCTACTCTGGTCACATAAAGTCTGTGCAGTTCACCGGTCAATCGCTAGGGCGACTCCTACCTGTTATTAAGACTTTTGTCGTCAGGATCCCAAGGGGCATGGTACATCGCACGTTGATCTCTTCTCCAACCTGTCAACAGTTTACAAAGTTACATCTCGACTACTGGTTCAACCAAAGGAAGTGAAGAATGCTTTTGAGCCTGTCTGTCTGTGTTTCCGTCTGTCAGTCTCTCTCTCTCTCTCTCTCTCTCTCTATCTCTCTCTCTCTCTCTCTCTCTCTCTCTCTCTCTCTCTCTCTCTCTCTGTGTGTGTGTGTGTGTGTTTGTGTGTGTGCGTGCGTGCGTGTGTGCGTGTGTGTTTCCTTCGGGTGATTTCCAGTATACACAATGCATCGGCAGGGGACGATCAAATTGGCCACCCGTAGACGGTCAATTTGATCGTCCCCTATCCCCGAAGGAATCTGAAGTCTGCCATCTTTAATGACCCTATTTGTGTATGTTCACTTTAAAATCGGCATATTATAATATGATGGAAATATCTACAGCAAAGAAGTTCGTTTGCATGCGTGAATTCTACGTTTGTAAACCAAAGTTTCCTTACCTTTACTTCCGAAAATGTGTATTTTATGACTAAGATTGTTCTTTCGAAATTCAGCGTGTCGTGGGTTTGCAACGGGATCCATGGCCAGTCCTCCGGAGACCAATGTCTGCAAGTATACACAACTGGTTATACAATGCTGGAGTCACATTTCCAACGGGGCCCGCGCGGCATGTTCCCGATCTAGACTAGCCTGGTGTCCAGTCTTGTTAGCTTTGGTCCGCTCCCCAAGATCCGCCACCCTGTTGGCGGGGTAGCGGATCAAGTTGGGGAGCGGACCAAAGCTAACAAGACTGGACACCAGGCTAGATTTAGACGCCGGCCTGCGTCATGAAGCCGGGCAGACGCCGGCTGTCGTGGTCACAATTAGGTTACGGCTTCGTCCCGGCCTATTTTTTATCGCCGGGGCCCAGGGTGATTTTAAGTTCTAGTTAAAATCAACTCGGTCAAAAATAGGCCGGCAGCCGACGGGACCCCCGCCAGGCCCCGTCCGGGTCCTGTCCGATAGTGCCAAAAAACAGCCCGCCGGGAATACTACAAGTGCAATAGCTTTTAATCGTTTTAAACTTTAAATTAACAAGTATTTTAAGCTATATCACGTTATTATTTCCATGTATTTTGAAAGTCTGTAAGTAGTAATTTTGAGAGTTGTTGTGATGCCTTTACGCCAATTCAGCCACACACGTGGCTTCAAACTGTGGACAAGTTGACAATAAACCATTAGCATAAATGTTCACCTGTCCCCAGGTGCAAACAGGTCCACAACAGGTGCAGCAGTCTCGTCGGAGACACAGCTGTACGGGATGTCTGACGCCAGGATAGAATCCGTGATGACGAAGTCTTGGATGGTGACGTACAGCTCTAGCATATCTGCGTGGCGTCAACAAGGTGGTCAGAGATGGCAGACTTCACACCCTTACCCGTACTGATTTGCGACACACAGACACACACACACACACACACACACACACACACACACATACATACACACACACACACACACACACACACACACACACACAGAAACACACAGAAACACACGCACACACACACAAACACACACACACAGAAACCATACACAAACACACACACACAAACACACACACAAACACACACACACACACAGACACACACACACACACACACACACAGTCTCACACATACATACACACACACACACACACACACACACAGTCTCACACATACACACACACACACACAAACAGACACACACACACATGCACACACTCTCTCTCTCTCTCTCTATTTCTCTTTTTGTCTCTCTTACCCTCAATTTCTCAAATGGTTATTACCTTCGCCAAGAAGGTTATGTTTTCGTGGCCGTGTGTGTGTGTGTGTGTCTGTGTGTGTGTCAACAGCATAACTCGAGAAGGCTTAGATGGATTATCTTGATATTTGGTAGGTGGGTAGGTCTTGATGAGACCTCGAAATGATTAGATTTTGGGCCCCCTTGCGGCTTGTTATGGTACAGCAGCGGAACTTCCGGTTTTGATATTTCGTGATCTGGACATGCTAGGGTCATGATTTTTGGATGGTAGGTAGCTCTTGTGCTCAGAAAGAAGTGACGTAAATTTGGGCCCCCTAGCGGCTTGCTCTGGAACTGCAGCAGCATTTGTATGAAAAAGTTTAAAGTAGGATAACTCTAGAACCGCCTGACGGATCGTCTTGATATTTGGTATGTAGGTAGCTTAAGTGATGCTTGACATGATTAGGTGACAATTATGCAAATGAGGATCTAATTTGCATAATTAATGAGGGAATGCTATAATTCAGCTACCTTCCATGATAGGACTATTCTACATTGTGACATGTGTAATTAAGAATGAGAGGAACATCGCCATATATTAATTATGTAAATGAAGACCTAATTTGCATAAATAATGAGAAAATACCATAATTCCATAGTGGTTGATTTTGGCAATTTCATATTTGCGCATTTCGAAGTTGACTGGAAGTGAACATCATTCAACGTAACTTATTCAAATCAGGACCTCATTTGCATAATTTATGAGGAAATGCCAGAATGGCCTTCTTTGTTAAGATAACACGGTCAGTTGGAGGGGAATATGATCAACTGATGTAATTCATGCAAATGAGGATCTTATTTGCATAATTATGGGGAAAATAATTCGTCAGCGATAAAGGGTAACCTCATTTGGCGAAGGTATGAGGTCGTGGAACTCTAGTTAGTTTATAAAAAGTGACACGATGTTCCTGAACATTTAAAGCTAACAAAATGGAGTGAAGACAACAAATGACAACCCATCTTCTATTAAAGGGGGCACAAGCTTAAGGTAACGCATCACATCTATGTATATCGTACTTACCACCGGATCTGCTGTAGGTTTTGTAGCCGTATGGCCAGTAAAACGAACCTTCTCTGAAATTGTATTCAAGCTCGACTTGGACAAAATCCTGAAAAGCGAATTGAGATCATGAGTCATAGTTATCAAAGACTGGAGCAGTTTTCCAACACAAGACGATAGCATGCACTAAACTTTTGACCTGTCCTAAGGAGCTACAACGAAGGAGGATGTCTTTATCGACAAAAGAAACACTTTAGACGAAAGTCCTTATAGATGACCGTCCTCTGTTCAATATTACAAAATAAGAACAATAACAATAAAATTTGACTAATAAATACAAACGTAGCATATAAATCTAGTTGATAAGTGATAGCTTAAAATAGAATAACAACATGTCTTAACAAATCTATTTCCCTGTTATTTGGTAGTTCACATTACCTCTGCTGTTGTGTGGTTAAAAACTGTTGCCGTTTGTGGCAGGAAAGTTTCCTCATTAAACTCTGGTACATCGTCTGTAGAAAAGGGACAGCGACAGATATTAGTGAAGATTTGCTGGCATTCTTGGACTTGGCTTTTCTTTTCTTTTGTTTCTTACATAAAAAGAGGCTGTGGCCCTTTGGCGGCGGAGGCGGTCGTGCTTTTGGTTTTTATTGCCTCTTATGTCCCTACATTTATTCCAAAGTACATGCTTGTCCATATTTTAGCACGAATAACGTCCAGGCTATCCGTCAAACCATTAGTTAGGACAAAGAGCTAACACTAGTCCATGCACGTGGACATTATGTATGTATGAGTTGTGGTCATACACAGAATATCTGTGGTGGTGCCCCAACTGTCTGTCAGACTAAGTAAGGGACTGATGGTGATGATCGGGGGGCGATATCGACTTCTAACAACCTTCGACCCAGTGTTGACGTCACGTATGCGTCAAGTCACGTAACCTGAACAATTTGTTCAGAATGTTACATAAAGTAAAAAATTCCGATGCGTCCATTTTTTCAGTAGCCTGCGTGCCATCCGCTTTGCCCATTGACACGAAAATGTCCAAGGAGCTCCGTAGCCAATTGAATTGCACCCAGGCTAAGTTTAATTATTCCATTATGATGAAGATGAGTTTAACTCACTAAAAATAATGTCTCTTGTAGTGAAGGTGAGGTTGAACTCGGAGCTGTGCTGAGCCATAGGGTTACGGTTAAAGACGACGTGCATCTGATAGCTGGTACTGGCCGTAGACAGGTCTACTAAACTCCTGACCGTGACGTCATCAGGTGCTGCTGCTGCTGCTGCAATGTAAACATTGGTATATAAAGTGCGCACCCTCATCAAACCATTAACTCTTTGGGCTCTCTTGGAAATCAGCCCCTTGGGGTTAAAGAGACCACCCATACGTCTTTAATATTAATAAATAAAGAAATAAAAAAACTATCATATACACATCATTGATTGTTACCAACATGTCAAGTAAAATCCCAGATGGCTGCAAACATTTTGAGTGGCAGATTCTGTTTTTATCTTATCTTCTTTTATTCACATAGATTTGAGAGCATTGGACAGAAAGCATATAGTGTGCTAATAAGGATCCTTTCTCATAAAACATAAGAAACATAATTACAAAGATTGCATAACAAATACAAAACGTACAGTGGACATAAAATGAAAATGGCTGGCGCACCAATAGAACCTATAACGTTAATGTGATTGATCAAATCTTCCAGAGAGCGAAATGAAGTTGAACACAATATCCAAGATACGGAAATTCTGTTACAGGTCTTGAGAAAGAGAGAGAGAGAGAGAGAGAGAGAGAGAGAGAGAGAGAGAGAGAGAGAGACAGAGAGAGAGACAGAGAGACTGAGACAGAGACAGAGACGGAGACAGACAGAGACAGACATAGAGAGAGACAGACAGACAGAGACAGACAGAGAGAGAGAGAGAGAGAGAGACAAAGAGAGAGAGAGAGAGACAGAGAGAGAGAGAGAGAGAGAGAGAGAGAAGATAAATATGAGCTGAATTTTACAAAACCCATCCCAGTAGAAAACACCTGTAAAACTCACACGTCTGGTCTCCACAGAACGTGTCGATAGTTCTGCTGCCTGCAGAATCTCCGTCGTGAAACGTCAGAAGGTCGGCGGTGCAGTTGTCCGAACCGCGCCGGAAACCCAAAGTGTTGAAATTGATCTGTAATAAACAATGATATCATTTTTATCAATGACGTTTAGACACCCAGGTAGAACATTACGTAATACAAAATATATGACAAGGAACTGGAAAGTTAACATTCTTTGAGGAGTCATACGTTTCAGGTAGCAGTCGCTATTCTTTTAATTCTCAGTCACATGAAAGGCAGTGAATGCCATCTAAAACGACTGAATCCTTGGAGAATTTATTCAGTTGCTTAAATGTTGGCTAATACTGCCTATGTGTGTTACACTTATTGGATAACGGAGCTGATATTTATAAATCAAAATCTACTGAATCAATTCAAACACTTACCAAGATAATCCTGTGTGGAAGAGCCGCGATGTCCCACTCGCAATGGTCTGACGTCACATCCGTTATGCTCCATATATAGCCTCGACCTCGCAGTCCACCGATCTGATATGTGCATGCTAAGGACAATCGCAAGATACAATTGTATTAGCAAAACGTGGGCATTTAATTTTCAACAAGCTAAAAAGAAGCAGTCAAACCCTACAGCAATAGATGTAGTATCTTACATTAAAGGGTTAATGACCCGCCCTGAGGTGTATATGGCGTCATAAATCATGGTCAGTTCCTATAACCACCGAATAAACGACCGAGTCCACGAAGCGTTATCATCATATAGCATGTAACTATTTTAAATTATAAGCTAAACGTATCATGTGCAATATTGTATATCTTTTTGATCGTTTTACGTGGTCACCGGCGGTCATTGCAACCGAACGCGTGTTCTATTTGAAAAGCTGGTAATATATCGGATATTAATCACCTGGGTTATGGGGGAACTGGAGCCTTCTGATTGGTCAACGTCATCTGGCTATATGATAGTAGATCTTGTTTTATGTCCACTGTCTGTTAATGTACGTTGCTAAGTTAGCATTTGGGCATGAATCTGCATCACAGAGTATCGTCACCTGTTCACTTCTACTCACCGCTCTTTGCAGGACGGAAGGTCGTCAGGCAGAGCAGGAGACACAGAACGACAGGGAAGGTCAAGTTCACGTTCATCTTGAGAACAGCTGACGGACGTGCCAAGTACAGAAGGGGCTTCCTCACGGGATAGCTACACCTGGAGTTGGACGTGCAAAGGTTAGGTGGGACAAGTCAGCTGCTTGTTGCGCTGCATGCCTGCGAAGCTGTTGTGTTACTCGCTATACGGATACAGAAGCTGGTGTGTTACGCCGAAGGGCGGTTATACCGGCTATACAGATACAGAAGCTGGTGTGTAACGCCGAAGGGCGGTTATACCGGCTATACAGATACAGATACAGAAGCTGGTGTGTTACACCGAATGGCAGTTATACCGGCTATACAGATACAGGATCCCGTTAGCATGGGGCAAAACTTTCCCGGCCATATTTTTAGCCCACCTGCAAGGTACCCGCCAGGGGAACCCCCAACACGTACACCGACCGGGAGTCAACGTCACCATGTTTGTTTAAGCCTGCTGAGGACAAAGCCAGCATTCGGCTCTCTTTGTGTAGCTGGCATTAGTTTACCTTATCTGGGCAGTGGCTGGCAGCGTTAGTAATGTGTTGTTAAGCAGATTCCCTGTTTAGAGGCGTATATCGTAGAGCGCCTGTGCAGTTTGGTTCTTCTGTACTCAAAGATATAAGAGGCATGGACCTATGTATAGTCTTATTTTAACCTTCTAGACAGAGACACCTAAAACTAAGGTCTAACTCAGACATTAACACAGACAATTACATACAGAAACCACATGTTCCTCCTACATGCTTTTCGGATCTGGATACGGGTGGAGTATCCAGAACCGTGCCTCGTGGTTCTGGATAGATACGATTCTGGATAAAACATTGACACCATGACTTCCTTACATTTTCACAACTGTTCCAAAACGCGTTTTAAGAAAGACGTTTGCTCTGTGCTAGAGCTAGATGTAAAGATATACCAAACAACATAGCGAGATAACATTAACTGAAGCAACTGCATAGATTTTAGAAAACGGTCAGACGTTTCAGGTAGCATCTGTTACCTTTCATCAGTGACTGTAAGAGATCTGTAATCAAAAGTTATTTATCCAAAAACTATGAATATGTATTTAGAGGAGGTGAAGAAAATTTTAGATAGATCAATTATGTCTACTTAAAACAACGTTGATGATATGATATCAGAGAAGAAATATGATACTAGGAGCACAGATCGACCCACCTGTTCTAGATCCGTCGCCACCAGGAAATAGCGAGGTCTGTTTGAGGGCGATTACATAATGTTTATACAATGGTTAATCATTTACAGACTGGTGCGATGTTGTAATAGCTTACGTAAGCTTTGTAAATATTGCGAAGATGGTGAACACAAAATGCTCACAATATTTGCAATACTTTTCAACAAGGCTGTTATAACTACAATGATGCAAATGCTAATATTAGTTTCTTCATAACCGTTTTTAGCAAGCCGTCTTGTTTATGTTCCGTATTTCGCGCGCTAATAGCAACTGTCGAAAAATCGCACTGCCGCAAAATTCCGCAATGCACACTGGGAATTTTGACCCCTGGTGCTATGCATCCTGGGAATGGGGAAACAGTGAATGACGAAAATAGCAACGGGAAGTGGCGGCTGAACCATGGGGGGTTCCCAGGTATCCTTGTGATGTCACCGACAGTGTATACGTGAGGGTCTACATGGGGGCTACCAGAATGTCACCTCTAATGTCAATTCAATATGAGAGCCTGTATGGGGAAGGGGGTAAAAAAAGATGATTTGTCCACATGTGGGTCCGCATCAGGGTCCGCATGGAGATTCATACTCGAATGGAACTTCCCATGGCATAGAACAATATGGTCATTATGAACCTCGCCACTTCCCTGAGATTTATGTTGGGCAATGTGAATTTCTTAAAAAGAAACGCGGAAAAAAATTGTGTAATGTGGTACTTCGGCGTTGAAGTACTTGATGACTGATCATGCGGTGGTGTATAAAATGAATATTGACTGAAGTCTTGTGTCGGAGGCAAATAATCGCCACGAAATGAAAAGTATTTGTAAAGCATGTCCATAAACCACCCATGTTAGAGTATTTGATGATTGATAGGGAGGTAGTTTATAAAATGAATGTTGACTGAAGGCTTGTGGGAGAGGAAATATTGACCGGCGCGCCGTTTGATGCAGTCTGCCGAGTCAACAGCAACGGAAAACTGCAATGAACCCTGGTCTTATAGATTAGCCTCGGCTCCAGACACCGCGGAGGGCTTTGTTTTCAGCTTTTCTCATTGATACCGGTTTGGGATATCGTGTTGCTTCTCAGGTTCTGGTTGCTTCTGGTGGTCTGAACCCGGCAGTTACCATAAAACTGCGCGTAGTTCAAAGAAAATACACTCAACGGAGTCTGCAGTGGAGGCTATATTGGTTCTACTGGCCCTTCATAGCTATATAAATAGCGTCACCTGTTGTCAAAAACAGACGACAAGCTGGCCAAGACTGGTGCGTTCTCCTGTGATAGTCTAGTCCTGTTCTCCAGCCACAGACTATAACAGGTAGGTGCTGCTCAGGATTGTTTTTGTTGAAGGAGCTCCCTGCTTGAGACTCTGCCGTTTGTCCTTTACTGTTAGCTGTGTTGTTTTTAGTTTAAAGTCCCTAATGCCGGTACAGCACAGTGTCCTATCAAGCCGCCGTTTGAGTCTGTCTCGTTTCTCCTTTTAGATTTACTGTTAGCTGTGTACTTTATAGCTCATAGTCCTTAACACGGTCTACAGTGGGAGAGTTAACCTTAAACACACCTGTTACTTCGACACACCTGCAAGTAAGGTAGGTAAGTCTTGTTGGAAAACAGTTTACTCTGCAAGGCCTTTGAGAAGGGATTTCTTCATGTGTAGAGCTTTACATCCATGTAGTACCTGTTACCTTGTAGGGAACAAGTGTGGCCAATTAAATTATGGATATGGTGGTGACGTGAAGCTCTTGTGCTCTTTTTTATTTCTGTTGTCGTTGTTTTCTCGGTCACCTCGCATCTGTACCTCCCCTACCTGTAACTCACATTGACTGTTCCAAGGTGACCTGGCTTTTGTGACGTGAATGCCAAACAAAGGTGTTTGTTTACACTGGCAGTGGTGTTTGGCTGGGGGTTCCCCTGTACTATTACCCTGTTACTAAGCTCATGCCTAGGGTGGTAGTAGTTTCTACCACTTCGGAAGTTCCGTGTGCATGATCTGATTTTAATGCCAACTGTTTTCGTATCAAGTTGAGTTATGACGGAAATTAAGATAAGAGGAAACGTAACGCTTGAAAGCAAGGTACTTTTGAAACAGTTTGAAAGCATTTTAAAATCCACCTGCCGCATGTAAAGTTTGTTTTGTCAGCAGCGTTCTGTACTCACCCCTGGTACCGGCTGTTTTTGTACCGGGCTTGTTAAGTGTGACTGACAGACAACACCGCGTACTGGTAATGATCGCTGGTAATGTTTAACTCTTGTCCCATGAAAACAATCTTAACAACAGATTCGTCACGGTTTTGACCGGGCATATCGTCTTTCACGGTTCACCTCTTTCAATGGGCCTGCATGTTTATAAATAGCCTTTTGGTACAGGTGACCGGTTAGGTACTTATTTACTTCCTCAACAAATCAGACGTGGGAAAGACACGGCCACATCAGTCCATTGTCTTCAACAGCACAGGTAGGGCCTAAGGTAGTATCTGGTTTGTTTAGAATGTTTTTTTTTAGAATGTGGATGGCGTAGTTTATGTCTGTGTGCGTGTGTGCGCGTGGGGGGGGGGTGACAAGTAGTTCTCCTTTTCCGGTTGGTGCGAAGAACGTAAGGGTCGGTCACATTCGACGTACGCGCAAGACTTTATTTTATTTAAGGATCTTTAGCGAGGCGTGGACATAACCGACCGTCGACAAAGACTTTCTGAAACGTTTCCGTCAAAAAACGGCTGAATTTCGGAATTTTGTTCAACACGACGACTGTGACCAAGTCCTTACGGACCAGTTTCTGTTCTAGGTCTTTCTTTCATCACCAACAATTTTACTTTCAAGCCATGTTTACATCTTAAATCTATTATGTTTTAGGAAACGTCTGGAAGACTTCCTCTTAAGATGACCGTGGCCTTGGCTGTTTCTGTCGGAGTATTTCTCCTCTTCTGTCTCGGGAACTGCCGCCCTGCACTTGGTGGTGAGTAGTCGTTTTTTTGTCCTAGTTTAGCTTAGTTAGTACAGTAAAAGGTGGTAGGAGAGGGATGGGCTCCGCCTTCCAATACCTGCCCTAGGCACATTGGATAACAGCGCACTGCCCCAAAGAAGGCCATATGGGACGTGTACTGCTGTTGCAATTTGAATTAAGTCGTGGGACCTTTCATGGGAACTTTTTCTGTATCTGTATCTGTATAGCCGGTATAACGGTCCTTCGGCGTAACACACCAGCTTTTATATCTGTATAGCCGGTAAAACTGCCCTTTGGCGTAACACACCAGCTTTGATTCAGTAATTAAGCACGTCAAGAAGGCATCCCAACTAGCTAAAGCCTACTAGTATATCATGAAGGGCTATCCCGGGAGTCCAGAACTGATTATGATAGGTTTAAGCATTCTCTCATCCTACTTTTTTTAATTGGTTATAAGTGCATGTTTATTTGCCTTACTAGAATGTACACATCAGCTGACCGGAAACCGAGGCCATATAAGGAGTGGAACGGATGTGACGTCAGACCACTGCGAGTGGGACATCACTACTGATTCAAGCAGGATAATCTTGGTAAGTTTGTCTTTTATGTCGTAAGTTTACATTATTACGTTATATCTAAGATAAAAGAACACACCACACTTAACGAAAATAGTAGGGGTCCTTCCCGGTGAGAGTGGTTCAAACCGGTTAACCTTACAGTCTGGTCTTCGGGTTGATATCTTGAAAAGTTGGTAGTCACCTGTTATGTCAGTCCTTCCACAAATGTGGTAAATCTCAATATATTAATGAATAACTTCACACATCGCTTAGTCCTGTCCGTCCTTCCTTCATTCCAGATCAATTTTGACCGGGGATATTTTCGGCGCGGTTCTGAAGGCTGCTACACAGAGGAATTGACTTTTTATGACGGAGGTTCAGCGAACAGCAGAGAGGTCGACACGTTCTGTCGTGTTGGGAATGGTACGTATGATCATCTTTTTACATTTTTAAAGCCGTCTACGGATGTTTTCTTTTAGATGGTTCTGTTTGTGTGTTTGCTCGTGTTTCCAGATGCTAAGCATATGGAGGACACTGACAGGAAGTAAGCTGAAGGTCAAAAAAAGGTCGCAGAAAAGGATGAAATGATTTGGCTGTTCGAGGATCATTTTTGTAACTTTTGCAAATTCAGCTGTCTTAAGCTTGCGCAGATGGTCTTGTGAGATTGACTGCCAGTGAGATGCAACGAACTATGTTGTCGAAAATCGAATCAACTGAACGATGACTGAAACAGAAAATGTAGACAGACTCAGTCTATATGCTTAAGTCAGGTTTAAGAGCTAGTTTTCTCTTCAATCCTTCAGGTCCTTTAGCCCCGTACCACCTGTCCACGGCTAGTACGGGACCACGGCTACACGTGGTCTTCAAACGCAGGCGGTGGTGGGTGAGCTATACAGACGAATTTTACCTGTCGTTCACTACCAGAGAAATTGGTGAGTCTTGAATAGTATTATATATTAGACAGATCAAACACTAAGAAAATGTTTTTTTGAAGTTCTACGTTTTTGTTTTAATTTTTTGTCTGAGATTTAATTCGTTTTGTTTTTGTCTTCAGAGCACGAGCCATTCTTCGATGAAAACACTTTCGTCCCGCAAACAGAGGAAGACTTCGACAAGGGAACGGTTGCGGTAATGAACATTATATTTTAAAGAACTCTTCATGTTGACGAAATGACCACAGAGCAATACGTATACATGCTCTCACTTCGGAGAAATAATACACTGTAGTTGGGAGTGACTCAGAAGAAATTTTATAGCCATTAGAGAGAGCTCAGCCTTACGTAGCGTTTGCTCCATTTTTTTCAGGACTTTGTGCGAATCAGGGTCGCTGGCTGGTTCACATTCGACGACCACAATGTGTGGCCGTACGGGTATGCGACTGACCGCAAAACTGCTACTGGCGGCGGTGAGTGGTACTGCAGCTCACTAGAAATTGTGTATCCAGTCGCCTAGAACCTTTGGACTGATGATGTGGATTGTTCACTGCTGCACTTAAAATTTACTTGTTTAGTTATGACCTTATTTTATTCCATGTACCTGTTGAGCTGTTCAATTTGGTTATGTATCTAATCAGTATCTTTTGCTATAAATTGTACGTATCTTTTACAATTGTCTCTGTTTTATACTTAAAACATTTGTATTTATTGTATACATCAATCAATAAATTACTGGAAACAGAGATTAGTTCATGACAATGTAGTTATAAAACTGTTCTGCTTTGTTGTTATTCAGATATCTTGGAGTTCTACCTGGCTATCCAGAAGAATGTTCTTGACTTTGACGTGACGCCAGACACGAAAGTCTCGTGTGAGACAACCAACAGCGGGATCCAGGCCTTTGCTCAGCCGTTTGTGAACACTGGAGACGGGTCAGATCCTCAAGCTGTTCCTCTTTTAACCCTTGTCTAGCTGGGAAGCAAATTCTCGTCCCCAGTGTTGTGCCCAACATATGTTTGGGAAGGCTCGATTTTTTTTTCTTTTGAAATCCTGATGTTATCAGGACTTCTTAGTAACATTGTAGACTAGTAAAACAAAAGCAGTATACCCTAGTCCAAGAGGGTCTGTGATCCCTAACACGGGAAGCAAATAAAGCACAGAATAACCAGCAGGACAAGGGAATTGATCGAGCAACCGGTCGCACAAGTAAAGCTCTTGCTTCGTTTATAGTAAGGGGGTGCGTGTTCTATGGATCACGCGGAAGTAACCGTATTGATGTGCTGTTGATGGTGATTCATAAAACCTGACATTTAAAGAGAAAATGTATTTCCGTGTGCAGGCAGTTTCCCCTTGAGGACTGGCCGTGGATTCCCTTCTACATTTACCGGCCATGGGAGGAAAACGTGGCAGTTATGAAGTACACATATCTGAACGTGAAGGTAAATGCAGTTTTCAGTGCAGAAAATACAGGCAAATTCATGAAAAGTTCGCTCGTCTCTATGGTCCTTTGCCTTATGACGTGTGACGCCGAGAGTGGGTCAAAGGTGTCTGGGAGTTTGCACTAACCCCGTCTCGGTGGTGGTCGCACGTTTGATTCAGGGCAACTTGGTCATCACATCTAAAAGCTTCTGTTACATAGCATTACTTTGTTAATCTACAAGGAAAGAAATTATGATACGTCGACACAGTCATTTTTTTAAAGTAAACAAATGTATTTAACGTTAACTCTAACCCAACGGATGATGGTGATCACACCTATCCATTTTTTGCTTTATCTTCAGGTCGGAGTGGAGAATTTTGCGCTCAATGAAATTCAGTGTGCCATCAAAGGACAAGTTTTCCGCACTGAGGTCATAGTGAAGGGTAAGAACCTCTGTTTTTACTTCACCTAAATAGAAGTGATGAGGTGTTGGCTTATCTGTTGTTTTTTTTTTACAATATTGTCAAAAATTATCATACATTACATTGCAATCAAAAGCGATTCTGTTGTTTCTTTAGCCTGTCCTATTGGGCGGTTCGGGCGGTTCTGTGCGGAGCGCTGCCAGTGTTATAACGGGGCCGCTTGTCACAGCTTTAACGGCGCGTGCAGGTGCGCCCCTGGCTGGACCGGAAGGAACTGCACCACAGGTGGGTCACAGCAGTTGTGCCAGAAGCTAATCTCCAAGCAGATCCTACGGTGGCAAAGCAGTATCCCATCATTGGCCAAGCAGCGTACATTAGCTTGGCCAGTGCCCATTAGCAACTGCTTGGCCAATTGGATACTGCGTCGCCACCGTAGGATCTGCTTGGAGACTACCAGAAGCTAAGTTATAAGAGCACGAACCTCTGCCAATCAAAAGTGATCCTTTATCAACATTTGACTTGTAATTTTGCAACCGTATTCTGCACTTACCCTTTCAACTTCATCTGCTCTTCTTTCCCACAGTTCACCCAGAAGTGCGCATCAGTCCTCCGGACAGCGAACTGAACGACTTGCGGTTCGGACAGGAACTGCAGCTCACCTGCACGGCCTATAATTTCCGGGTGAACAACTTCAAGTGGTTCCTCAACGGTGTACCTGTCAACCGAAGTCTGTTGGCAGAACCAAGCGACAAGTGAGGCTTCTTTTATTGCAATGATGTAATCTATGATTGGAGCCAGAATTACAGTAACAGGAGTGTCCTTCATAACTTATTCTTCAGTCAGCACCAATATATCCTTAAGATAAGAAACGTTCATGTAAGATTTCAATTAAGATTTCTATGAGCCTGAAAAGGGTTCTCTGTTCGTATATATGACATCACAATATACCAAATCTTCTGTTAGACACAATTAGGAGTTCAGAAAGGGTCGGCAAGGGTCGGTCGGTCACTCCAGCCTTCATCAAGCAGAATGACCCATTACCAAAATCACGTGACCTAGTCGCTGAATGATGAATGATGTTTTGTTTTGTTTCAAGGAATATAGTTTCTCCATAAGATTCTTTCAAAAATGGCAACAGTGAATACTTAACACTCACAAACTAAAACTGGGGGTCTCTTCTTTCCTCTGTCTGCATGCAGTTCTTCTGTTCTGTACATCAACTCTCTGCTGCCTGAGTACGAGGGTCACGTGACCTGTGAGGCTGTCAGTGCAGAAGGAGACCAGTACGCAGACGAGGTGGACATAGAAATAGCAGGTACCGTTTCTGTTTCTGATAATAACCGTGTATGGTTCCTGTGATGTGAGCTACATTTTGTTAGATTGGTCGTTGATGGCTGAATGCTTTGCATTGGCAAGTATATTGAGAATTTGCTAAAACATATCTAATCTGCTGCGGGAAAAGATATGCTGTGTCACAAACAATGTTACTGAACCCATTGCTACTTTACCCCAAGGGAGTGAAGTGTTGTTTTGGGGTTGTCTGTCATTCCCAACATTAACAATGCAGCGTTGCCATACACCTATGGGGCTAGAAAGGACGCAAAGCAGTTCAGTTTTTCCCCGACATTGTTGTAATCCGAAAAGTGTGTAGTAGAGCATTTTGTTCGATCCTTTCAGGTTGTCAGGACAATTTTTGGGGAGAGCTGTGTGACCAGGTCTGCAACTGTACAGAGGAGTATAACTGCAACCGGACCGTGGGCTGTATCTGCTATGGTGACGGGTGTTCGAGTGAGTTATTTCGTATCACTCGCTGAAGGAAACGTAAATATAGATGTAGATACTATTAGATAGATAGATGCCTAACTACGTAATACCGTACAAACTTGATGCCAGATGGCTACCTTAGCGTGCTGAAGGTTAAACAGTCCCTTCTTTAGACCCTGCAGACCCCCAGACCCTCCTCCTGGCCCTCAGTCTGTCGGCAGGCGGGCTGATTCTCCTCCTACTCGGCGCCATCTTCCTGCTCTACAGGCACAACAACAGGCTGCGGGTCGGAAACATCGACGATCCGGAAGTCTTCCAGCTCGGACAGAACCTCAAGGTACGTCATGATTACGTCATGTTCACTATGACGTATGTAATAAAACAATCTGATGGCCCAAATATGTCTTGCCAGAGCTGAATATCCCTGACTGAACCCCCACCTTTCCCCCAGGCCGTGATGCCGCCTGCAGCAGGCTCCTCGTCAGGCAGTATCGACATGGAGCTGCTGAAGGAAAGGGAGATCGACAGGAGCAGGCTGAAGGGCGGACAGCTCCTGGGAGAGGGCGCTTTTGGACATGTCGTCAAGGCAACGCTGACGCAACCGGAGGAAGACGATGTCGTGGTGGCTGTCAAGAAACTGAAAGGTTAATTAGCTACTGAATGTTGTCCTAATAATCAGTAGGTGACACTGTTCAAGTGACCATTTACTCATCAACTAGTACACTTTCGTACTTAATAACTATATGGCGGAAAAAGACATGTATGTAAAATAAGGAAGTCTGTTGATCTGAAAATCTATTTGTTTGATTTAATGTTTTTATGTAAACATGCATGTTTGTCCAGACGATGATAACGCCCAGGCCAGACAAGACCTTCTGAGGGAAACCTGCATCATGTTGTTGTGTGGTAACCATGACAACGTCCTCGGGCTGAAAGGCATCTGTTTTAGAGACGGTCAGTTCAGAATCTTTGTGGCTTTTTGGGTGCTTTTGTTTGTGTGCGATTGCATCGTTTACTTTTGATCTGAAGATATTGTAGAACATGAAGACGTGTAGATGTGCAGCCAGACTAAATTGTTTTATTCTAGGCCCACTCCAACTGGTGCTGGAATATGCCGAACACGGGAGTCTCCTTCACCTGCTGTGGACGTTACGTGCGGAGTCCAAACTCAACAGGACCGTTCTGGTCAACAAACGGCACATCTTCGAGAACATGATGGTGGAGGTCTGCTGCGGACTGGAGCACCTGGCAAGCAGGAGGGTGAGAAAATCTTTTTAAGAAACTGTTCCACAATCTCCTCCTTCAGATTCCCTGCTTGACAAGACACGTAGGGCGACAGTTACAACCACAACTCTCTCTCTAGAGTTTGTCATCGTCTATTCAAAGTCATTAAAACCAATACCTGCTAAGAACTTGTGGCCATTTCTGTGTGTGTCCAGCTGGTTCACCGAGACATCGCGGCCCGGAACATCCTGATCTGTGGGAAGGGAACCGCCAAGATCGCGGACTTCGGGCTGGCCCGGGACATGTACGCTGTGGGGTACCATCGGCAGGACAGGGTAGGTCCCGGGACATGTACGCTGTGGGGTACCATCGGCAGGACAGGGTAGGTCCCGGGACATGTACGCTGTGGGGTACCATCGGCAGGACAGGGTAGGTCCCGGGACATGTACGCTGTGGGGTACCATCGGCAGGACAGGGTAGGTCCCGGGACATGTACGCTGTGGGGTACCATCGGCAGGACAGGGTAGGTCCCGGGACATGTACGCTGTGGGGTACCATCGGCAGGACAGGGTAGGTCCCGGGACATGTACGCTGTGGGGTACCATCGGCAGGACAGGGTAGGTCCCGGGACATGTACGCTGTGGGGTACCATCGGCAGGACAGGGTAGGTCCCGGGACATGTACGCTGTGGGGTACCATCGGCAGGACAGGGTAGGTCCCGGGACATGTACGCTGTGGGGTACCATCGGCAGAACAGGGTAGGTCCCGGGACATGTACGATGTGGGGTACCATCGACAGGACAGGGTAGGTCCCGGGACATGTACGCTGTGGGGTACCATCGGCAGAACAGGGTAGGTCCCGGGACATGTACGCTGTGGGGTACCATCGGCAAATTGAAATATAAGAAGCTAGTTGCAGTTGGTATGCATTCATCTTCAAAAATGATCGTCTTCTACCAAATTATAATTTCCTTCATGTTTTCTCCAGGGCCACGACCTGCTGCCGCTGAAGTGGATGGCGCCGGAGGGCCTGAAGAACGAGGCTATGTTTACCGACAAGAGTGACGTGTGAGTTTTCAACGTGCAGAATTGCCTTTCAACAGCAACAAACAAGCTTATACAGACGGCTTTTCATCTTTATTCCTTTAACATAATCATTGCAATACTACTAACTCTTTCCAACCTGTGACACTATAAAGTTTCCATTTCCAGCTGGTCCTTCGGGGTTCTGTTGTGGGAAGTGGCGCAGCTGGGCCGCACGCCGTACCCTGGGATGGATGGGGCAGACAGAATATATGATGCTCTGCAAAACCACTTCAGACTCCCCAGGCCACAGCTGTGTACAGAGGAAAGGTAAGCCTGTGATGCTTCTAGAGGGAATCCTTATCTGATTTGGTGGAACGAGATAGGGGGAGATTTTGGCAACGTTGAGTCCAACACAAGTCGGCGGACGGTATCGACTTCTGGGTACCTTTGACCCTCTCCTGACGTCACTTTTCTAGCGCAACATCCAAACATGTTATGAGGACAAAAAGACTCGGCAGCTACGATAGGTTTGAATAGCAGGCAATCACATCTCTGGATAGTCGAGCGCCAGACTTGAGCGCCGCTGCGGGTCATTAGAATACCCGAGAAAGACCGAAAGTTCGGTCAAAAAGTCATATTCGGGAAAGCCAGTCGACAGTCATTAGAGGCTTGGTGTATAATCATAATGATTATCCTCCTTTGCGCTGTTCACGCCCAGATACCAGCTGATGCTGAAGTGCTGGAAGTTTAACGAGAAGACCAGGCCGGACGCCACAACTGTCAGGAAACTACTGGAGGCCGATCCCAATGTGAGATCAAATTAAACTTTATTCAATCAGGTTGGCAGTTTTTAGACTGAATTGTGTTGATTATACACATATACTGATGTTTGTTTTCGTGTTTACCTTTAGTTAGTACCTACACTGCAGTACATCACAGATATGTAAGATATGTAAGCTTTATCAGGCTCAATATGAGCTCCGGAGCTTCTATTGTGTTTAGTTTTGTTATTCATGCACACGAGTCTTTGGTCCTTTTTGACGAATTTGCTCAGTGCAAAGACAAGAGACCACGTCTAGGCACTGAATTAGGTTCGGGTTACAGGAACAGTATCTCTTCTGTTGACTGAACCTCCATGGCTAGTAGGGAGGATACCATTGACATTTTTGATGAACAAAAAGAATAAAAACGAAGATGTCACATTTGAGTTGTTCAAATCTGAGTTGTTCAAATCTGTCCACCACTCTGATCAGCTTTGCTGAGATGAATGTCGTAGTTACTTGAATGTTTTTTTTTTCAGGGCTTTTTCTACTTCAACGCGCCGGTGGCACCAGTAACTCCGATATGAGACCACATAGGACGCAAGGACAAGGCCACAGTGACGTCAGCCTGAATACGTACCTCTAATGCCTGCACAACACTGTGCAATGTTGACTACTACAAAATATAATTTTGTTGTTCTGACGCGAACAGCATCCTAACAGCATCTTAACTTTCCCAAGCTGGTCTTGTATTTGTCATGTGTTTACTACTATAGTTACTAAATTGTTTTGAATATATACCTTTTGTATATTTTATGACGTATATTATTTGTATGTTCATAGGCCACAGGAAGAATTATGGCCTTCTTGTGAAGCTCATTTTGTGTCTCAATAAAACTCAGCCCATCTGAACACGTGCTTGCACTGCCTGGCGGTCAAAGTTCGTGTGTACGGAGATCTATTTATAGTATAAATGATGTCATCCCTTCAGAGTTGTGTTGTATGAAAGGAGAGAAGCAACATAATATCCGCAACCGGTATCTGTCAGAAAATGTGAAAACAAAGCCCTCCGCGGTGTCTGGAGCCGAGGCTAGATCGCTAAGACCAGAGGCCATTGCAGTTTTCCGTTGCTGTTGACTCTGCAGACTGCATCAAACGGCGCGCCGGTCAATATTTCCTCTCCCACAAGACTTCAGTCAACATTCATTTCATAAACTACCTTCCTGTCAATCATTATAGCACTCTAACCTGAGTGGGTTACGGACACGCTTAAGTACTGCTTTACATATATTTTTCATTTCGTGGCGATTAATTCTGCTTTGCCTTTTCCGCCCGCGTAAATCCTTTACCTTCAGCCCCCATATTGACCCCACGGGTGGTGTCACAAGAAAACCCCATACAGACCCTCATGTGAAAAGACCAGGCAAAATTGTGGTAGCCCCCATGTAGAACCTAATGTGTACCATGCCGGTGACGTCACGAGGGTACCTCAGCGGGAATCCCCCATGGTTCACCTCGCCACTTCCTGTTGCTATTTTCGTCACGGGAGGCGTCTCTGTTACCATGGAAACAAAGGAGTGTTTTGGAATGCTTTTGGTGGAAGAAATTATCAAGTTTTTTTTAAAGCCTTTAGAGTCATGTGAACCAGGAGTTTAGTTCTAGTGTTTCAAGCATTGCGAAATTTTGTCAGGAAATCGTTGTTTTTGGAGGCTAGTCTCCACCAGACTAACTAGCTACGCTGGCTGAAAAAATAGTAAAATTCAGACAAACAAGGAGATCGAGAATAATTTTAATAATTTCACAAGGGGTGGCTACCATAGAGTGTATTTGCCCTCGCAAGGGAGAATGTTACTCGTATCGCGGGCTTACACTCCTGACCATATATTCACCCTATTTTCGTCGAAGAGGTCAGGGTGAGACAAAATGTAACAAGATACAGGTTACATGATTAAAGTCCTAACAAAACAATTACTGGCCCTACATTTTACAACTTCTACTATCCATGACCCCTTAAGAAGGTCTGGTGGAGGCTAGCACCGAGGGATCTAAGTCGTCTTCTGAAAGTTTGTCCAGTAAAAATATTAAACATCCGAGATATTGACATAACCAAGGACACCTTAGCTAGTTAGTTGGTTGAGCCTTTGTTTATTCATGAAATACTCAAATCAGCCTGCTGGCCACTTTTCATTGACGTCATGAGGGAAGAGGTCAGGTTCAGACAAAATATAACAACCGGGTAACAAGATACAGGTTACATGATTGAAGTCCAAACAAATCCATACAGCTCTATATAGTAGAGGGGATTCATTCCTCAAGCTAACCGACATCTTGCACACGCAGTCGTCCCTCAGTAAGACATCTGGAGCCGCATAGTTTCCGTTTAGAACTTTTATTCAGCCTGTTACATGATTGAAGTCCAAACAAATCCTTACAGCTTTGTTTGCTTCGTCAGCGGCCTGGAGTGAAAAAATATGCCCCCTGGACGGGTAAGGTATTAAAACATCGTGCAAGGCTGTGAATGATTAATACTCTCCAAGCAGAGGTTTGGGTTTGGGGCTTATATTTGGCGTGTTTTTAGGCTTTTTTATCGGGCTTTCTTTTTTCACTGATTTTTTTTTTATCCCAACCCAACAGTGAAGAAAGAAAGCCCGATAAAAAAGCCTAAAACACGCCAGAAATAAGCCCAAAACCCAAACCTCTGCTTGAAGAGTAGATGATTAACGAGAACATAAACATGACGTAAGCGCTCTTAACCGGACCTCGCCATTTCCTGCTAGCGACGAACGTCGGACAGGTGGGTCGGTGTGTTCTCGCAGTGTCTTATTTCGTCTGTGATATCATATTGTCTACGTTGTTAAAGTTAAATTAATCTGTCTAATATTTGACTTCACTTACTCAAATATCAATTAGTAGCTTTTGGATAAATATACCTTTTGACTACAGATTTCTTTCAGTCACTGAGGAAAGGTAGTGAACGTTTTCAAAATCTATATCCAGTTGCTTGAGTAATTGATATCTCGGTACGTTGTTTAAGGTGCTGCGTATGATGCTATTTACATCTAGGTCTAGTGCAGAGCAAACTGCTTTCTTAAAATGCGTTCGTTTATCAAGAGTTGTGAAAATGTAAGGAAGTCATGTTGTCAATGTTGTATTCAGAATCGTGCTTTATCCAGAACCCGGAAGCACGATGGTTCTGGATAGTCCAAGCGTATCCAGAACCGGAGAGTATGTGGAAGGAACATGTGTGTTTAGCTCCAGAATGCCTACTCTATGACACTTTCTGGGTTGATATCGGAGTTTGACCGTCTGTTAGTCTACCGAAGGTTGAGATAAAGCTATACAGTCATGAATAGGTTCCTGGTCTGGCAGGAAGTATATTATATCCCTGAGTACAGAGGAAGTAAATTGTACAGACCCTCTACAATATACTCCTCTATACAGGTACATCTGCATAACAAAGCAGTATTAACCCAGCCAGTCAGGTAAGGTAACCCAATACCTGAGCTACACAAAGAGAGCCGAAGGTTGGCTTTTGTCCGCAGCAGGCTTAAACAAACATGGCGATGTTGACTCCCGGTCGGTGTACACGGAGGGGGTTCCCCTGTCGGGTACCTGATGGAGGTGGGCTAAAACCATGCGAACGGGATCCTGTATCTGTATCGCCGGTATAACCGCCATTCGGTGTAACACACCAGCTTCTGTATCTGTATAGCCGGTACCGTGATGACTTGGATAACCACCCTTTTAGCTTCGGAATAACACACCAGCCTAGATATCCAGAACAACGGCCCTTCGGTGTAACACACCAGCTTCGCAGGCATGCAGCGCCGCAGCAGCTGTTAGTACTACGAGGAACGACCTGCCACACCTAACCTCAAGTTGCACGTCCAACTCCAGGTGTAGCTATCCCGTGAGGAAGCCCCTCCTGTACTTGGCACGTGCGGCAG